>QFDD01005980.1:0-11194 GCA_006871305.1 Vachellia collinsii | reverse complement strand
TCTTCCTCTTCCTCTTCTTAGATTTACCTTCCTCATTAACGCTTTCAACGGCTTTCTTTATACATATCTAAATCAATTCAAGTGATTTTTTTTTACCATGGTTTCTTCGATAGGGGTCATGTCTACTCTATTTTTGATATAATCATTTCAAATATTATCTTTTCTTCATTCATCACAACATTCTTACATATGCTACCCCACCTTTAATATGCTCTTGTTGTTCTTTTAGATACTATTTACATTCACGTACTACTGGATAATATTATCAGTAAAACTGTCCTTTAAGCATATGAGGTACTTTCTCATCACATAGTTTTCCGATAATATTTCTCTATTTACTTGTCTGAAATTTGACATAAATTTAATGTCTTGCAGTATTAGGTTAATATGTAATGTCAAAAGCTCATACATGTGTGTGTGTGTTTGTGTTGCTCTCTCAGTCTTCAACAACCTTTATTTATGGGCTATACACACACATCTCAACACATTTATATATATGTTTTTTTATTATGGTTTTTGTTATTGCCTAGGAAATTTATCAGCTGTATTGGGGAAATAAGAGCAAGATCAGCTAGCTTATGTGGATCACAGGTTACTACTACTCCTAATTAATCAATTGAAAATCATAATCCTTATATATCACAATGACACATTTATTTACCTAGTTATGTTTATTATTGCGCAGTTCACGGATATATTTGGAAGATATATTGGTCAGCCCATGTATGAAGTGACAGTTATTGAAGATTCTAAAGAAAGTGGGGGCTCTCATGACAAGTGTATCAAGTATATATTTAGCTCCTTCATCACTTCTGTATATCTTCTACCAACTGTTCTTGTTTGTGTTTCTGTGCTTAGAAATGGAAAAAAGAAAAGAAGCCACAAGAGAGGGAATGAAACTGGCTTTTGTGTTCTTATTCCAAAATAAAAATTAAAACATTAATTAGTACAAGTCAAGTAAAAAAAGAAAGCTACATCCATAGGAGAACATAACTTTAGATTCATGTGGTTGGATTTAAATATGTTGGCCAAGGAATGATAACAATTGTCCTATGGTAGAGGCCCAATTGATGGGTCATGTTACAATCAAACCATGACGTTTGGACATCTGTTCTATTAAAGGTTAAGGAAATATAATTACAATTAATAGCTATAATTTTTGACCTAGTAGTAAGCGCTTGATCCTAACAATTAGTATCAAGCCAATGTTATAAGTTTGACTCCCAATAGAACAATTGTTGAGGGGGGTAGATTCATGTGGTTGGATTTAAATCTGTTAGCCAAGGTATGACAGTAATTGTCTCATGGTGGAGATCCAGTTAAGAGATCAAGTCATAGTCGAACCATGTTGTTTGGACGTCTTCTTTATGGAAGATTAAGAAAATAGAGTTGCGCCCTAATTAATAATTATAACTTTTGACATAGTGGTAAGCGTTTGATTCTAACAAAATCAACCTAAATTAGTCAACAAAAGAAGTTAAGCAGTATATATGTGTGCGCGTTCGTGCGTGTGTGTCCAATTATAAAGGTTCAGATGATGATACTGTTAGTGCCTTTTGGGAAATAATGCAGTTGTGTGTTGCCTCTGAGGGTCCGTGGGACATTGATAAAGAGATTCAGCACATCAGGTTAGTCATAGAAAAAAGAATACTGTTATTTTGTGTATAAATTCCTTAAACTTGGTCTCAAATTTTTATGTTGTTGTTTTTTTTTTTTGTTATATAAATTTGATGTGTGACAAATTTTACCTGGCCCCTTCTCTGCTGATGCATACTTCAACTGTGTAGGTTTGGATGGAAGAGTCATCATTTGGGATTTGGAGAAGCAGGAAGACCAGCTTGCTGAATCCATTTTAGGTCCAAGTTAAAATCATTGCCTCTTGTCAGTTGCAGCATCATACATTTTAGGGTTATTACAGTAAGATATAAAGACAAGTTTAACTTGAGCGCGACTCAATAAAAAAGCCTTCATTTAGCCTATATAGGCTGATTATTTTTCAAGGAACATTTCCAAACATTAATTTGGGTACCAATATCGTCTCAATAGATCTATCATATCCCTTACGAGCCAAACATTCAACATTGCAGATAATGTTGATCCCTACATGCCAATGATGACTTCATCGTATGCCTCAAATCTTCGCAATGAGATAGTGCAACGAGTGATTTTTAACCTATTCATATATTCATGTATAGCATTATACTTTTTTTTTTGGATTAAAAAGGCAAGCTAGACTTGAAAAAAATGACTAGTAATTAAAATGAGGATTAGGCCCCCTCACAAAAGACTAATCCAGAAGGAGGTAATCCTTGCAGCTTGATGGAATATCTAAAAGAAGACAAGTCTGGAAACTTCCTGGACGTGTTTCTTTTGCAAGAATATTAGCACACATCAAACTTTTTCTGGACACATGATATAGCTGTATATTCCAGCTTCTATATAGGAGGTGTCTAGTCATTTCAACTTCACAGCGCAGCTAATAAGTGGGTCCTCGATCCCTGAACAAAATATTGACTGCTTCTAGAGAATTTGAAAAGATTTGGACATCATTGAGTTACAAAGAACGGTAAACTTCCAATTCTGTTTAGATTGTCAAAACCTCTATTTCAGTGATTATGACATGTTCAAGCGCCCTTTGAAAACCCATTATCCAACAACTTGTGTGCGTGTATCCATCAACCCTAGCTTCTAGAACCAAGCACATCCTCCCATCCTTATGAAAGCTCGTGATCCAATCCCCTTGTCATCACGTAACACTTCCATGCATGCTTTGGAAAGCTTGACTTGAGCTTTTTTGGCTGTTTAAGTTTTGTGAGTGGATTCTTTATTATCTCCAAGTGATGTAAGACTTTCTAAAAGTATTTAGGATTAAAGAGGTCAGACTCACTAAACTTCTGTCTATATTTATCTCTCTCCAACTAGAGAATCGAAGGTGTGAAGAGAATCTTAGAATGTCAATAATTTTACGTAGAACGATAATATTTTATGAGCATTTTTTTTTCCTATTTTGAAGAAAGCGTAAGATACAAAAATGTTGAATTTTTGTCGAAATGGTTTTTATAGGAATTGAAATATTATTTTGCTATTGTATTCTCTTCTATTTAAAGTAAAATGATTGTTTGTTGAGACATACTGAAAAATGATGACGGATGGGTAAGAATTTTTGTCATATATGGCCCATCCGATGTGAAGCATTTTAAATGGCTACCCAACAATAATAGTTTCAACTGGTTTGGTATCTATTCCCTACAATAGTTTTGAATTCGAATTCTTTACATTTGTATGCGTCCAAAAATCAAATATTATTATTATTATTTTTAATGAAAAAGACCTGCTGTCTTGTTGATAAACTTTTATATTGCTCAAGCAGGACAAGATATCAAGATATGTTATTACTTCAGTTTATCTAGCAGTTTTTGGATAATATCACTTAAATATACAATAATTTTCGGATATATATCCACATCTCTTGTGTGAAAACCACAATTTAATGTAATAAATTCAAACCTTCACCCACAATTTAATATTATAAATAATTAGTAACCACTTAGATTTGATTAAAAAATCTCTTTTACATGTTACATGATAAATATTACTTTTTTAATATAAAAATTATTTAACTTTTTTTAAGAGATTAATTAAGCAAATTTTTTAATTTATCTGTAATTTTTTTTAAATTAATTTTTCTGACTTATAAACTGATATATAATATAATAATACATATAAATATTTTAAAATATATATTATAATTAAATGATTTATTTAATTTTTTTATTACATCAAAAAATTAACTAAGAAAAATAATACATCAAACGAAGCTGATTGGAAAATGTTAAAGAAAATTGCATTCTTTTCTATTTTCTATGACCAAAAAGTGACCATGTTATGTTTTTTTTCCCACAGTGATACGTTAAAGAATGTCTTAATAATAAAAAACAAACGTTGTTTCTCTTCCATCGTTGTGATCGGAGGAACCCAAGCAATTCACTATTTCACTGAATTCAGTCACGGACACAGGCCTCCCTTCACTATTGTGTGTGTCCCTGCAAAATGCTATCCGCACTCCAATCTCCTCGCTCCTTCTCTCGCTTCCCTCTCTTCCATTCCTCAAAGCCCTTCCTCTTCCATTCTTCTTCTCACTCTCTCCCAAATGCTTCCCTCACTGACCAATCCCCCACCGCCACCACTTCAACCTCCTCACCCCCACAATCCCAAATCCTCTCCACGCGCCACTCCATCCTTTCCCGCCACATCACCGCCACGGAGGTCGCCGAGTCCTATCTAGCTCGCCTCCGACTCACCGAGCCCCAACTCAATTCCTTCCTTCACGTGTCCGATTCTGTTCTCCGAGAAGCGCAGGAGTTGGATAGGAGGATCGCCAGCAATGAGGAAGTTGGCCCCTTGGCTGGCGTGCTTGTTGGGGTTAAGGATAATCTTTGTACGGCGGATATGCCTTCCACCGGTGGCTCCCGCATTCTCGAGGGTTACCGGCCGCCCTTCGATGCTACGGCGGTGAAGAGAGTGAAGGACCTGGGAGGTATTGTCGTCGGAAAAACCAATATGGATGAGTTCGGCATGGGTAGCACCACAGAAGGCTCTGCGTTTCAGGTCTTTTGGTTTATTTAGTGAAGCGTTATCTTGTGTTTCACAGTTTAGACAAAGCAGTCAAAATGTGTCATTTTGCTGTAAATACACATTTTTCCCTCCCGAAAGCGTTGAATTGTTTCTGTGCCAGTAAGTCTATCATAGTTTGGAACTCCTAGACATTATCATTTCGAGTTGTATAAATAGTCTACACTGAGCTTTGAAAAATTGATTAATTTAGAGAAATAAAGGAGATATTTTTTTGTTGCTCCATTCGTTCCTTATTTACTTTTTTTTTTTTACAGTTAAAAGTTCTTGGTTTTAAAAACCCCAGCTTGTAATTGGCACATAGATGTGAGGGAGGGAATTTTACTCGGCTCCTTGTTTCAGGATTTTTGTGTTTAGAATGTTGAAACATCGATTCTCTATTCTTTGTGAAAATTGAGAATTTCAAAGGTTGGTATTTTACAATCTTATAACAGCCCATTTGTAACTGGGATTGGTTTACTCAGGTGATGCATATGTTCATTCAATAGGTGACTGCCAACCCATGGGATATTTCTAGGGTGCCTGGAGGATCATCGGGGGGCTCAGCAGCTGCAGTTTCTGCCAGGCAGTGCATGGTATCACTGGGAAGTGATACTGGTGGAAGTGTGAGGCAGCCAGCATCATTTTGTGGAGTTGTAGGATTGAAGCCAACATATGGACGTGTCTCAAGATTTGGACTCATGGCGTATGCATCATCACTTGATGTGGTTGGCTGCTTTGGTTCCTCAGTTGCGGATACTGGGATTCTCCTTCATGCAATTGCTGGTTATGATAGGTTTGATGCTACTACAAGTAAGCAGGTAAGGATTTCTTGTATCTGGTGCCGCTCTTTTAGCATGTAAACCATATAATTTCTCATTATTGATAAGATTTTTTAACGTTGGTGTGATTTCTTTTGAAGATGTATAATTACTGAGATTATTGAAATATACTTTTTATAACAAAGTTATTATCTGACATAAGTTATTTTGTTAACGTTGAATAATTTCTTCTCACAGGATGTACAGGATTTTGATTCTCATTTTGTCTCAGCAAGCTCCTTGGAAAGTAAGCCCTTGAAGGGACTGAGAATTGGTCTGATTCGTGAAACTCTTGAAGATGGGGTTGAAACAGGAGTAGCTTCTGCAATTCGTGCTGCTGCTTTGCATTTTGAGAAATTAGGATGCTCTGTTAATGAAGTAAATCTCTTATTTTTAGTATTCTTAATCCTAATTCGTGTTGTTATTTTAAAATTTATATTATAAAGTTTTGGGTAATAACTTTCTCTTATCAACCTGCAGGTCCAACTGCCATCCTTTTCCCTTGGGTTGCCAGCCTACTACATCCTTGCCTTGTCAGAATCTTCATCCAACTTGTCTCGCTATGATGGTATTAGGTAAGCAACTTATTGAAACATCCACCTTCACCCCTTTGGCTTTCAACAGATATGGATAAACTTCTTAGGTTTCCTACTAGCCGTTTGTATTTGTATTCAGATATGGAAAACAAGTTTTTGCTGATGAACTGAGCTCTCTTTATGGAGATTCCCGTGCTGAAGGTTTTGGTTCTGAGGTACTCACCTTTTGGGCTACAACAAAGAACTTTTTCTATTCCCTGTTTTGTTGTTATTGATATAAATGTGAAGCTGTGATAGACTTGTTAGCATATAAGCCTATCAATCAGAAGCTCAATAAACTAATATCCAATTCCTTGTTGATAGCATGACCAATTCTGTGTGTCTGTAAATTGGTTGGTGGATTTTTATACCTCAAAAGAAATTTTCCGGAGCTGTCATGTGTTGTGTTGAGCTGGTTTTTAAATACATATTTCAGGTCAAAATGAGAATTTTGATGGGAACATATGCCCTTTCAGCTGGATATTATGATGCATATTACAAGCGTGCACAGCAGGTAACCCTTATATTGTTTTTTTTATTTCCTTTGTGGGTGACAATTGTCTTAACTTGATGGTGAAGAATTTTGCGTCCCAAAACATGTATATGTATACATGTACCTCTCTATACATGTACATGTTATGCTTTGTCTGTTTATGTATGCATGCATGCATTCATGTAAATACGTATATATTTACATGTGTATGTATGGATAGTCAAGAAGATAAATATGCCTGTCTATTGTTTCAGGTCAGGACCATAATTAGAAATAGCTTCAAGGAGGCATTGAATCAAAATGATGTCCTAATTTCACCTGCAGCTCCATCACCTGCTTACAAGATTGGTGAATATCTGGCATCTCTTTTGCTTTTGCATTCATATATTCTAGCTCCTGAAGCTCAGGACCTGAGGCGATATTGTTTCATGGCCTTCTTACAGGTGAAAAGAAAAATGATCCTTTGGCAATGTATGCTGGTGACATCATGACTGTAAGCATTTCCTTCTCTTGCCTTAATTTTGTATCCCAAACTTCAATGATATATGAACCAAACGATAAACGCCCAATAGACCAATATCTATATTCAAATTCAATGATAAAAAGGTGCAGTAGTCCCTAGGAGACAGATTTGCATCATCTCAATTATGACAACTTATAATAACTATAATAGTTTAGAAAGCATTTCTCGTGCAGTGAGTTCAATCTCACCCTCCCTTTCCCTGGGAGCACCACCAAAAACAAAGCACAGTGAAAACCTTGTTATCTTGAAGCTATTTTTCATGGCAAAGATATATATTATTTTTTAATTCAATATGCCATTAAGGCTCGTGCCAAACTACTCATGCACCTCAATGAACTGAATATCTTTTGGTTTTGGATGCTTTTGAAGTTTCTTTATGGATGATTCATATAAATGAACACACAACCCGTCTTCATCTTTCATTCATGGTTTGCTGTTTCCGCAGGTAAATGTTAACCTAGCTGGACTACCTGCTCTGGTTTTGCCATGTGGATTTGTTGAGGGGGGTAGTGCAGGCCTTCCCGTTGGTCTGCAAATGATAGGATCAGCATTTTGTGAGGTAATAAATTTCTGTAGTCATTGGTGGAGTTGACATTATCACCGTCCAGAAAATGCTCAAAGTTGTTGTGGAAATGTAATTTCAAGTTATAGTTTGTCATTGCTTTGCCTTGCTTTTTAACATTAGAACTCATCCCACGGTTAAAATTAGTTTGGTATTTCTTGTATGCAAGAATGTCTAGTTTGCCTGTTTCGAGTATGAATCTCAAATGTTATGCACATGATTTCGTTTCTAACATAATTTTGCTTGAACTGAATGCTTTGCAGGGAGAGCTGCTGAGAGTGGGACATATCTTTGAGCAAACTCTTGAGAATTGTAACTTTGTTCCACCAGTCATAGCTGATAACTCTGCATACTGAGTAGTACAGAGGATCATTCTAATTTTGATAATCCTTGAATCATTTCATTGCTTTCTTGACAAAAAGCAGTAGCTGCCACAGGTTTTTTTCCCAAAGCAAGCTGTTTGTTTATTCTGATGAACATGAAGTTATAGCGCTCTTGAGGAAGAACTGGTTCTAAGACAATACCAGATGTTGCTGTCACATGGCTGGAAATGGACGATTGACTACTGGAATAACTGAAAAGTTGAAATGAATTTTGTTAATTGTCCGCAACATGCTGAAAAGTTTTTCACATGAACAGGTAGTTCCGCTTGGAATGTCAGTATTCGGTAAAGCAGTGCTAGTAGTTCAATTAATATTTAGTTGGGTCAGTTGGATTCTTGTGTATTTGATGATGAAGTGTAAAGTGTTGATGCCTCAAGTTTTGTGCTGGTACCAAACAACTTGGCCTCTTATTATGTCGATAGCGTACCAATTCCTTAGGATAAGAGAATCTGTAGTTCCTTTAATGATTTGTCTACTACTGGGGCTTGTTAGGTTTATTGATGGAAAAGAGAAGTGATAGAGATAAAAAAAAAAAAAAAAAAGCAAACTTGTAATCTTTCCAAATCTTTACTGTGAGATATGCTTATATTTAGTGATCAATAGTACCTTTAACAGAATTGTCTCATAGAGAAAGATAATTGTACTTGGTAGAAAAAAATTATTGTGAACTAAGATGCATTCTAGGGGCTGATGATTTAAAGCTATCAATACTATAAATTGTCATTTCTATTTGCATATTTGGCTTTGATTCCAAAATCTTGTGTAAGTGTCGGAAATTGGAAGAAAATATGATACAATTGAGAGCTGCCTACTTTATTATTGTAGCCTTGTGGATAAGTTAAAATTTGAAGCGCTAAAAATTATAGATCCTGTAATCATTGGGGGGCCAAAGTATAGTACCTAATGAAATTAAGGGATAAGACTAATAAATCCATTTTTAGATATAACCATCGCACCATCAAATGTAATCAAATTTTGGTTGATTTTAGAGTCGGGAAAACGAGCCCAACCTGTAGGTTGAGCCCGCCAACCCATGGGTTGGGGTGGGTTCGGGTTGCAGAAAATGTAGCCCGTATGAGCCTGACTCGCATAACCCGCTAGCCCGCCTTTTTTTTTTTATATATATATATATTTTTGATTTTTTGAAACTAATTTTTAAGTAAGTTTTTTACAATGTTAAATTTTTATGAGTCACATAACACATAATTGTATATACTTGTTTTCATTTTATTGTTATTTATGTATCAAAATGAATATTTTTTAAAAGATGTGTAGGATTAAAATAAATAAAATTTATTAAATATATTATAATTATTAAATCATATATGAAAATTTATTCCGAAGATATTTTTTGAAGCCAATTAATTTCATATTAATTATTTGTATAAGTATTTATGTTTGTTAAAATTTATAAATATATATTAAAAAAATTAAAAAAAAATGGCGAGCTGGCCCGCCAACCTGCCACCTCGGGTTCGGACTGGGGTTTTCCCAACCCGTTTTTATGCGGGCCCGCACCGTTTGGCCCGCCAATCGCGGGCCAGCCCGTTTACCGACTCTAGTTCATTCATAGATTTACCTTCTCATTTAATTAAATATACTTTTGTAAAATAATGAATTTCTCTTATTAAAAAAATACTGAATTTATCGTTACAGTTACAATTTTAGTGGTTCTTTACCATAAATATTTTTTCTCTTGTTCCTTTATTTTAATTGTTGAGATAATGTTTTGATGATGACAAATATGTTTTTGAAATTGTGTTTTGGATTATCAGTTTTCAGAAAGTTTTTGAAAATCTTCGAGTTTTAATGAAATGTTTGAGAGAACTCGAGTTTCATGTTTTAAAACTCGAATTACAATGTTTAAAAGTGTGTTCAAAATCTCAAACTTTCAGGAGAATTCAAGTTTTAATTCGAGTTATATCAAAACTCGAGTTCTGGAAATCAAAACTCGAGTTTCGAGTGTTGAAAAAGGTTTTAGAAATATGAAACTTTTAAAAGAACTCGAGTCTGAATGAAAGTTATCTCAAAACTCGAGTTCCCTGTTTTAAAACTCGAGTTTCGTTCTTTGGAAGTCTTTTGAAAATCAAAACTTGCAGTGAGAACTCAAGTTATGTTGGAAGTTTTGGCAGAACTCGAGTTTCGTTTTATAGAACTCGAGTTTCGGGCTCTCAAATGACTTTGGAAAACCAAACTTCCTTCCAAAACTCGAGTCTTCAGTGGAAGTTTTGCTAGAACTCGAGTTACGTATCTCAGAACTCGAGTTTCGAAGAGAGAGAAACGGAACTCACTTCCCAAACCTCAAGTTTTAGTGAAAGACTCGACAGAACTCGAGTTTCAGGTTTTCAGAACTCGAGTTTCGAGCAGAGTCAAATTTTCTAATCTTCAAAACCTCTTTCCAAACTTGAAGTTTCGCTTAGAGTTTCGTTAGAACTCGAGGTTCGTGAAATAAAACTCGAGTTTCGAAAGACAAACTTCTTTTAAACTCAAAACTTCCAGTAGAACTCGAGTTTCAGATAAAAGTTATGTTTTGAAACTCATATAACTTGAAGTTTCATGAAGGATAACTCGAGTTTCGAAGGACAAAAACGCTGGAATACAAAACTCTCAAGAGAACTCGAGTTACAATGAAAGTTATGACTTGAAAATCTTCAAAACTTGAAGTTTTAACAAATGAAACTCGAGTCTCGAAGAGCACGAAACGGTTTAGCTTTCTGGAACTCCTGGAAACCCGAGTTATGAGCTTTACAACTCAAGTTTTATCAAAACTCTTATGCAAACTCGAGTTTCAACAAAAGTTATGAGATTTTCTCTTTGAAAATTCTTCTATAACTCGAGTTTTAAGGAGACAAAACTCGAGTTCCACCTTCTGACAGTTACGCAACGTGTCAGCGACTTTAAACTGATTCTAAAATCTTTCCTTTTTCATGCAACGATTATTTGAATCGCACCAACCATCATAAATGCTTATCTGACTTATTTATTAACAGGGAATGAAGTCCAGATTGCCTGAACAAAAAGAGATTCAACGGACAAAATCTCAGAACTTCATTCTACCTACTGTCAGAGAGTTGCAGTCGCATTCAATGCAAGAAGGTGAACGACAATGGCGAGTCTAACGGAAACCTAAATGTCTCTAACGGACATTTATTACTCCTCACCTATAAAAGGAGATTCATTCAAGTCACCGGAAGACAGAGAACGCACATACGAGATTTCGAATTTA
>QFDD01005979.1:0-23596 GCA_006871305.1 Vachellia collinsii | reverse complement strand
TTCTTCAATTTCTCTTACATACATTGCTTCAGAGAGGATCATCCCTGGGTGCGTCCGATTATGCCTTGAAGACTTGCATACCTTCTGTCTTAAAATAACTTTTCTAGATTATTGACAATTTTTTGAGCCTACTAAATTGCAGATATGGTGGCGGTATGAGTTCTGCAAAAGCTGCTTTGGAAAGTGATGCAAGAGTGAGTTCTCAATGTTTCTTCCCTAAGCACTAGTCCTGCAATGCATGGCTCACATGGATATGCTACTTTCTTAGTTCTCTCTTTTCCTCAATCTTGCTCATCCTTAGGCCCTTCCCTTAGAATGTTTGGACTCATTTTCCATTTCCTCAGGTGCTTGCTTTTGAAGCTGGTAGGAAGAAAAGAATTAGAGTCAACACAATATCTGCCGGTAATTATTTTTGCTTCTTTCAGCATATCATTGAAATCAGCATCAGTAGGAAAACTATTTAACCGTGGTCCCCAACCCCCCAGGTCCTCTGAGAAGCCGTGCAGCGAAAGCAATTGGATTCATTGACATGATGATCGATTATTCACTGGCCAATGCTCCTTTGCAGAAAGAACTAACAGCTGGTAACATTTCACCCTCAAGATTCTTCCCTCTTTGTAATGCGCCTTCCCATTTTACCCCCCTCTCCCCCCCCCCTCCCGGGCCATTAACGAGTTCTAAGCTGTGAATGTAACAGATGAGGTGGGCAACGCAGCCGCGTTCCTGTCATCACCGTTAGCATCCGCCATCACCGGCGCCGTTGTATACGTTGACAACGGACTGAATGCAATGGGGGTGGGAGTTGACAGCCCAATATTCAAAGACCTGGACATTCCAAAGGACCAGCATTGATGAATTGCAGATTGCACTGGCCACCTGAATAATAATTTTAGCTTTTAGCAATAATGTTTAGACTTGTTTTTGCCTTAGCTCCCCAATCCACGATGTGCTGGAGTTTGCCTTTAGAATTTTTTTCGTCACAGTTTTCTTTTTTTACTTCCTTTTTCCTACACTCACGTGATTTATCTATTGAGCTCACAGGTGGGTGTAAGGTTATGTTTATGTGAAGTTGTTAACTTATTGTCACTGAATTGATGTCTTTCCTGTCTAATGAGGGTGTGAAATTTTAAGGGATTTTTATTTATTTTATTTTAAGGGAAATTACATCTTATCAAGTAAAGCGTAATTACAGAATTGATAAATTGATTCACCTATAACATAAAAATTGTTTTATAATTGCATTTCCAGTAAGTCAATGCGTGTCTTTAGGTTTAGATAGTTCTTATAAGGGTATTTATAAATCGCTCACTATCACTTTACATAGGCAACAAGATTTGAATTTGTGATCTTGTGAACTGAGTTAATTATTTACTAATTTGATTAATATTTATTAGAAGAAATTGATTTTTTTTTTCTGACAAAAGTTTAAGATGATTGTCAATTGAGTTTAGACATACATTTACTGAAATTCTGAATATAATTTAAAACGTTGATTTTAGTACTTAGATTAATTGAAATTGATGGTGGACCATTATTGATGATCTGAATATTACATTCCATTCTTGATATCATCCAACCCTGACTGCTTAAAAGTTGGCCCAAAAAAAAAATGACTACTTAGAAAAGTTCATAATAGAACTGATAAAAAATTTGATAAAATCATCAAGATCTTGCATTAGAATTAATACAAGAAAAGTCAGTTACTGATCAATATTATTTATCTTTATTCTCATGAAGTATTTTTGGCCAGTAATACTAGAAGGTAGTGCATGTTAGGTTTTAAAAGAACAATATGAACATAAAGTTGTGTAGCCAAGATCGGGATGTTGAGATAGATATTTGATCATACTATAATGGATATGATTCGTAATGACTAAATATGAGGATAAGTTGGAGTGACATCTATTAAGAAGAAAATGATAGTAAATTGTTTGAGGTGATTCAGATGCTTAGAAAAGGCCATTGGAAGAACTAGTAATGAGGGTTGATCAAGTAATATTGAGTCATTTAAAAAAAATGTAGAGGAAGACTAAATCACGCATTTAATATGATTAGAGAGAGATCTTTTGATTAATAATCTATTTAGAGATCTGGTTTATGATAAAGTGTAATCACGTTATGTAATCCACATTGCCCACTCACCAAGTGGAATAAATATTTGTTGTTGCTGTCTTATGACATATTTTTGTATGCAAAGTTGCGATATCAAATATATCAATTTAATTATCATGAATTCAAATACATTCATGTATTAATGAACATTAACCCAACGCGTACACAAATATAATATCCATCAATTTTTCTTGTTTTGAAGTACTACTAAACAATGCTATTTATCATAATAATTTCTTTAAAAAAGAATGAAAGGTTGAATTGAATAAAAATAGGTGTAAAAATAATTAGGGTCATAAAAATAATATTTAGTGCTCGTATAAAAAATATTTAGTGTGCGTCAAAATGAAAAAAATAATTCATAAATATTAATTGGTGTGCTGAAAATAAAATAATAACGGAAATGAAAGAATCATTACTTTGCGAAAGAAATCCTAAATGTGAATGAATATAAGAAACTTTTTGATAAAAAACTATAAGAATTTTGGCAATAAATAAATGGAGAAAACTTAGTGTAAGTTGTTATATTTATTATATCGAATTCTTCAATCAAACATTATTATATGTGTTATTATAATTAAATGAAAATATTTAAATAAGACACATAACCATATGTGATTGAAGAACTTGACATAATATATATATGAGAGATTTGACATTAGTATGATCCTAAATATATATATATATAAGAAGACTTATTATAAATATATAAGTTGGATTTTTTTATTAGAAATAATTTCTATATTGAATAGATGGATACATTGTTATCTCTCATAATAATTCATTATTTTATAATCATAAATGATTAATTATAATAAGACATTTCTCCAATCCTTAATATATAAACTAATCAAATTTGAGACATTAACACATTTTATCTTTTAAATTTATAATTTATTATCTAAAGTGTTACGGTTAATTGTACTTATCAAGGAGATTTCATCAAATTAGTTTCTAACACAAAAGTTTATTGGGTATTTTAGAAAATTACTTTGTACTCTCTCTCTCTCTCTCTCTATTTTCTGTTTTAATTTTTTTGAATTACAAAGACAAGTTAGGCTTGAAAGGAAAAGTTTCTAGTTAAATTGGGGGGTTATACTCCTCACAAAAAATTGATCAAGAAGAAGGTAACTTCTATAGTTTGGTGGAGCATCTAACGGAAGACGAGTCTAGGAATTTCCTGGACGAGTTTCTTTTGTAGGGATATTAGTACACATCAAGGTTTCTTTGGGTACATGATATAACTCAACGTTCCAACTTCCAAAAAGATGATGAGTTATTTCAACTTCCTAACGCAATTGATAAGTAGGCCCTTAATTCCTAAGCAAGATATTGATCGCTTCTAAAGAATTTGAGAAGACTCAGATGTTCGTGAGTTGCAAGGAGCAACACACTTCCAACCCTATTTGGATGGCTAAAATCTCTACTGCAGTGATTGTAACGTGTTCAAGTGCTCTTTGAAACCCCATTATCCAATGACTTTGATAATCTCTGATGAGTCCAACACATGTTGTGTGGTTTGGTGCTCGAGTTTATGTATCTACATCCAATCTCACAGTTCCACTTGGCGACAGTGTCTAATGTGTCTCCCTAACAAAGCCTCTTTGGAAAATCTTGTCGATCAATTTTCTCCCAGATGCATTGTCCATGATATGGAGCATACAATGCTGAAAAATTTCTTTTATTCAAAATCCAGAAGTAAAGTAGTCATTACTTTACCATATTTGCCATGGTGCTACAAAAGCACGTTCACACAAATCAATATAAAACTCCTTTAATATGTTTACCTCATAAACCATAAATATAAATCATTAATCATCTTTTAGTACAGCATTTCATGACCTACTCCTTTAGTCCTATTAATATGGAAGAGGAATAATGTTTCATGTGATCAAATTTATAAATCCCCTTATTAAATTTTTTATATGAATTTCCAGTTTCACCCTTCATTTATTATAAGTTGACTATGCTCTCTCATGTGATGTAAAGGAAATTAAAAGGGATAAAGTTAAAAAGTTGTTGAATTTTAAAGTAAAACTAATGAGATTTAAGGTTTTCTTTAATTTGTGTGAACACATTAAAAGTAACTTATAAATATGATCATATTAGCGTTCCATGAGTGTCCTCTAACCATATTCTAATGTAGTACGAAAATGTTTTAAAATAGTATCTCTGCATATGTTAAGGGTAAAATGAAAAGTAATATTAGTCATTTTATCATTTTAACTAATTTATCATAGTTATTTAGTGGGTTAAGGTGTAAATTTATTCTGTAAATTCTCTCATTAGCAATGTTACTTTTAAAGTTTTTTTAGAAATAATATTACCTTAAAAGTAAATATTCTTAATAGTAAAGGGTAATATTATTCCATATGAAATTTCTGAAGTAATATTACTTACAAAAAAACTTATAGGCAACATTATTTTTGTTAATAAATTTCTGGATAAATTTACACCTTAACTATTTATTTAATTATATATAATTATTAAAATTTTAATACAATAATTATAATATGGTTATCTTATAAAGTGTAAATAACAAAGTTTCCTTGTTGAACGGGAAAAAAAAAATTAACAACGCAGGCAGAGAGTGAGACAGAGAGGGGGGAACGAAGAAAGCGACGGAGGGAGGTTTGAAGCAGAAGGGAAGGCGAATATTGGATCAAGAAGAAAGGTACACGTATTTTCATTCTAATCACCTTTACTGTTTAGGCAATGGAGGAAAGTACTTGCTCCTGGGATGTCATCGATCAAATTTAGGGAAGTTGTGGAAATTTCAATGCGCTCGCTCTTGACTTGGGTCATGCAGCCGTAGAAATTTTTGAAGCGTGGCGACATTGAGTAATTGTGTTTTCAGTGTTGATGAACTTGAAGATGAATTAGAGGATTGAGGAACAAAAGGGTCAATTTCCGCTTTTCTACTTTGATTCCTCAGTGCAAGTTCCATTCCTTCTCTATATCTACGGATTCCCCACGCGCCTTCACCTTCCCCACACGAAAACCCCTCTCTCTTTTCCAGCGGTTCAAGCTATGGAATCCAAGCTTTTCCCTTATCTTTCCTTTGCTATAACATGTACCCAGCTTAAGGACTTAGTATTATTCAAACTATGTGACATTTATAAACAAATCATAAGAAGTAACTTAGGTATATGGGATTGTACTAGTGCAAAATTCGCTGGTTTTTTAGGCGTCAAATTCTGTGGGATGCGAGTTGGATTTCATGAACCCAGCTTTCTTTCTAAGTGGTAAATATGAACTTATCACTCAATAATTTTGAGGTTATGGAGACCGTAATAAAGCAAATTTTCATAGACAAAAGTGGCTGCTAAAAAAAATGCTATTATCGTTATGATTAAACATGTACACTGAGCGTGTGGTCTTTGAAATATTTTTCTTGTTGCTATATCACATGATTAATCATGGACACAGAGCTGAAACTTGAGATGTCAAGAAAACCACCCTATCTTGCAAGACTTGTAAATAGTAATACAATTGTTAGTAACGAATTCAAACCATATGCATGGCACACCATATATTAGAAAAGAGCCAAGTAATTATGCATGGACGAGGCTTACTGCATGCAACATTTCCCATACTTATTTTCCTAAACCATGAGTCTGCTGAGGGGAGATGGGTAGAAGAGTAGCAAGGATAATGGAATCCATTGGGACCATCTTGAATATTTGACAGTGACAACTAGCTTCTGATAATAGCAATTAATGCCTAATACTATTAATTTCTGGTTAATAACAGAATCCTGCTGATAAGTCCCTAATTTCATTTGTTTTCTTATGACTCACAGGTGAACTCAATTGACTAGAGCTTCAAACCGTCAAAAGTCTATTCAAATCCTTGAATTGATATCAGTCCATCACTGTCTGGTGCAATGGTTTATATTAGCGTATGGGATGAGTTTGTTGAGCGATCCATTCAGTTGTTCCGTGCAGATCCTGAATCTGTAATGTCCCCTTGCTTTCATTTTGACATCATAAATTAGCAGAAAATGAGGTTGAGACTTATGTTCTCTACGATCAGTGCATGAGACAATTTTATTTGTTGACCTTAGTTTCATCTACTTGATTAGTTTTCAAGAAATTAATATGCCTATATCCGATGCGTGCATGCACTAGTCTTAAGTATTTAGGCTGCTATTCTGCAAGTTTCTCATCTTGTCTTATATGGTTTGTTAATTTTTTTTTTTTTTTTGGTGTAGACACGGTATGTCATGAAGTACAGACATTGTGATGGCAAGTTGGTGCTTAAAGTTACTGATAACCGAGAGGTAGTATTTCTTATGTTTCTGTGTTTGTAAAATCATGTTCTATTCAATGCCGTTGCCATGTTATGCACTCAATTCTGGATGAGTTAGTCTGAGATTAATAGTCAAAGTATGTATATGTACGTAGAATTATGATTATTTCTCGTATCTTATAGCTCTGTGTGTGTGTGTGTGTGTGTGTCACATGTGATGCATTTTCAGAATAAGTGAAAAGAATTAGCGTATGGGAATTCACTACTGACTGAAACTTTTGCAATTTCCCTGTGTCATCCTGTCTAACATTTTAGACCTATAAAATTACAAAGATTCTGATGAAGAAACTTATGTGTTGCACATTTTCCATTTGTACCTTTGCTTAGTGGGATTCAATTGAGAGACATCAAAAGGGAATCTTCCTTGTAATGATAGATTAATGTCAGCCTGATAAAAACAATGAGCTTACCTGGGATTTGTAGCCCAATTCGTATTTTTGCATATAAAAGAGGAACTTATTTAGAGAGAAGATATTGGGATACCCGAAATATATTGCAATACTGCACATAGTAATAAGACAGTAAAATTTGATAGCTTTTGGTCTTCGCTTGTTAAAGCTGTATATTTAAGATGACATGCTTGCTAGCAAGAGTTTATTTTCATAGGTATCTTGAAGTTGTTCAATAATTTTGCAGACTTTTGGTGGTCTTTGTTTTTTATTAGCATTTTTTGTTACTTTACTACTAGAAAGTAACAGTTCCAAGTGTTTGGTTGGTCGTTGGAAAACTTTTGATCTCAGAAGCAAGAATTATATTTAAGTTAGCTATTCCTTTGAAGGTTTTTTTTTTTTCCCTGCCCAATTGATCTAAATATTTTATTAAAAATATGAGGTGTTACATTTTATCAGTGCAATAAACACACTTATACTAAGGGTGGTACAATGTTTAGGAATCTTCATAGCCCTATTTAGGAAGTAACACATTTTACTTGTGCACCATAGATCTTTTCAGACTTTGGCCTTGGAAAGGACTTGCGAAGGGATGAACTGTGATAGCTGTTTTATTATTTAGGTTTGCATGTTCTTTATTGTTGAGGTAGCAAAGAACACTCTTTTGCAATAGGATCACTTCGACAGGAGGTCTGGCTGCACATGTTAGACAGGACGATCTCAACTCATTGAGTTTTGGTGGACAAATTTTGTTATGATCTGACTCCTAGTATCCATGAAATTTGTATGGCATCTTTTACTTTGGCCATTTGAAAGCAAAATATCACCCTTGTTACTTACATCGCATGAACTATGATGCAGCTATATAATAATCATTGTCCTTGTAGACAACTTATCGAGTAGGTTCTCTGCTAGCTTTTCTAGCCTGCATAAACATGTCCTAAAGGTTCATTATTGTTCTTTTTATCAGTGTTTGAAGTTTAAGACCGATCAGGCGCAAGAAGCTAAGAAGATGGAAAAATTTAATAATATATTCTTTGCTTTGATGGCTCGTGGTCCTGATGGTATGTCTGACACTGAGCTTTTAATTTTGTTGCATTTTAAGTTTCAAGCGGCTATAACTCATTTTCCTGAATATATAATTTGAGGCTGTTCAAGGCACATTTTCCTGATATCCTGATATTAAGTATATGCGAAGAATAACCAAACACCTTAGAATGATTTATTTAGAAGATGATTGAAGGTCAAACACTTGTCTGGGTGGGTTTCATTTAATGTTTCTGAAATGTTATCATGTAACGTTAAACTGGGCATTTCCCTGTGCTTGCACAGGACTCTTTTAATTAAAAATAGAAAGAAAGGAAAGAAGGCATGTGCATCAATATAAACAGATCCATAATAGTGTTGTTGCCTGTGTAATATGATTTTCATATAATACTACCTCTAGTTCCTAATAAAAGAGCTAGTTAGAGGTTTGGATTTGATCCAAAATTTAATATCTCAGTCCATTTTATTTCCCATGTTTATCATTTTTCCTCACTAATTTATCTAACTCATAAACTAATATATAAAATAATGTAACACAGGGATATTTTGTTCAAATTACTCAATTGATTTCATTTAATCGATCCAAATTAGTTAAGTAGCTCTTGTATTAGGGACTGGAGATAGTATATAATGATTTGATAATCTACTAAAGCAGCAATTATTTGAACCTGCAAACAAGTCCTGCTTGGTAGCATGATAAAACTCTGTTGTTCTTATGATCAATTTGTTTACAATTCCAATTTTCTTCTACCTATGTTACTTACAAGAGATGATGTCCTTGGCTGTATTTGTCCTTGGACCCATTAATGTTATGCAGTGGATATATCAGAAGTCACTGGAAAGGATCAAATGGATGCTCAGCCCACCAAGAAAGGAAGAGGGAGGAAGCAATGACTTGGCTTTCTCATATCAAAATGATTTTTGATTGAGTCATAGGACCTATTATGTAGTGTCTTCTTTGCCCCAACCAGCCTTAATTATCACGAGTATTGACTGCTTACATCACTCATTCATTGCAAATTCCATTTTATTTTGAATGGCTACCTTAAGATTGGTGATTCATACATGCATTTCTATTTGAATCCTTGATTGACTATATAGCTTTTATGTGCTTGACTACTGCTTCTCTTCTAAAGCTTAGCTTACGAGACCTTGATTCTGCCAAAACATTAAAAGGCGATGCTCGGCTTCTCTAGCTTTCAAATGATGAAAAATCTTGTGCCTATTTGAAGGGCTTGTTTGGTCAAGGTTTGGGGTATTAGTCCTTTAACTTGAATGTTAATATGGTCCTCATATGTTGTTTTTCTTTTGTCAAATGCATTCCTTTACTCCTCAAACCCTAAGAATTTTTCTTTCCGGTCTCATATATAATAAAAAAAAACCACTGCAATTAATTAAGGTTTCTAATTTTACCTGTTGGTTTGAATCAATTGTCTTCAGGAGTGGTTGAAAATGGTAGTAACAACTGATTATGGGTAAGGCAGGAACAAATATACTGTATAGATAGATCATGGGATAAAGATAAGGCCTTATTTTTTTTTTTTTTTTAAAAAAACAATGGAGATGGATGAGGGAGAAAATTAGCGTGACTAATAAGAAAGTATGGATTGAGATAAACTGTATAGTAATTGAAGTGGAGATATGTTTTTTCTTGAGACGAGGAGTAATTTCATTATTCCTCATCAGCCAGGAAACTTCCAATCCAGCAAATACTTTCAAAATTTAAATTAGTGAAATTACATATAAGAAAGCATCAATTATTCAAAATAACAAGGTATCTCAATTTTGTTGTACATAAATTAAAATAAAGTTGGAGTATATGATTGGTATTTTAAATTAACATTAAATTTTAATTTAATCCTTTAAATTTAAAAAGTATAACCAATGAACCCATCATTCGTAGGTTCAATTAGTCGAAGGCATCGAACACTCACAAATGGAGTGAGTTCAATTCTTAGGAGTGTCACTTTGTTATGGTTTGGGTCGATGTTGGGAGGTATTATAACTCTTGGGTGCCTCCCAACATCGATATAACCTAGAAAGAAGAGAAATTTTGTCCTACCCTTAGATTATGGGTAAGCGTAACCCTTTTCAAAAGTTTTGTAATAAAAAAAATATAACCAATGAGAGGTAGGTGTATGCCCAAAAACTGGCCTTGGACCCGACCGGCCCAATCAGTGCCAAACAGCCTAATTGGCTGCACTGATCTAGAATGGAGCCCAGCAACTGTCCCAGCGACCAAGATTTGCCAAACAACCTACGCCTGCGACCAGCGTCAGCGACCGCTTACCCAGCGACACCAACGTTCGTCCACGGTCCATGCCCCCGACGACATAAACAAAGCTCGCCGGATCAAAGTGCGCGCGGCCAGATTCAGCGTCGTGGACAACCTCTTATACAAACGATCATACGTGGGACCACTCCTCAGGTGCGTTGGTCCCCAAGAAGCTAAATTCGTCCTTAGAGAGCTTCATGAAGGAGAGTGTGGTGACCACGCGGGAGGGCGAAGTCTTGCATGAAAAGTTCTCAGGTCCGGGTACTTCTGGCCAACGTTGCAGAAGGACGCCCAGGACACCGCTAAGCGCTGCGACAGATGCCAACGCTTCAGCAACGTTACCCATCAGCCCCCGGAGCTGCTCCATGCAACGGCACCAGCTTGGCCTTTCATGAAATGGGGAATGGACATCGTGGGAAAGCTTCCTATGGCCCCAGGAAAGGTGGTATTTATGCTAGTCGTGACCGATTACTTTACCAAGTGGATTGAAGCTGAAGCTTTCGCGCAAATACAAAAACTTGAGGTCATCGAATTCGTATGGAAGAACATTATCTGCAGATTCGGCCTCCCAAAAGAGATCGTGTGCGACAACGGATCTCAGTTCATTGGTAGACGTTTCCGTGACTTCTGTCACAATTAGGGGATTACTTTACACTTTTCGACGCTAAGGAACCCGCAGTCCAATGGACAAACAGAATCTAGCAACAAAATTCTAGTTGCCTCGACAAGAAGCGACTAAACAAAGCCAAAGGAAGATGGGTCGAAGAACTACCTTCCGTCCCATGGGCCTACCGTACGACGTCCCGCACGGCGACAGGTGAAACCCCATTCTTTCTTGTCTATGGATCCGAAGCTGTGATCCCGGTTGAAGTGGGTCTCCCATCACTCCGATACGCCTGGACAGACAAGGAGTCCAACGATCAAACTCTCTGCGATCAGCTGGACTTCCTAGACGAGAGACAGGAGCAGGCAATTATCACTATGGCTCACCACCAACAGAAAGTTGCGCATTACTACAACAAGAATGTATGTGCTAGACAGTTTAAGGTGGGCGATTGGGTGCTCAGAAAGATTTTCCAGAACACTCAAAACCCACACGACGGCAAGCTAGGGCCAACGTACGAAGGTCCGTACCAAATAACCGGAGTTGTTGGCCAAGGGGCTTACTAGTTACGCGATAGACAAGGGCAACTAATCCCTAGAAGCTGGAACGCTATCCACTTGAAAATGTATTACTTCTGACGCACGCTTCATAGTTGATTATGACTTTTCGAACATATGCGTCTAACCGTTTCATTAAGTTACTATGGGGTGATGACATACGTCCATTGACGCGACACCCATGAACTACTGACGCCCTGTGCTATAATGTCGGGGTCGCTACGGACCAGTCTGACCACATTGTTTCTAGCATACTTTGCTTGTCCTCTTTGAGTTAACCTTGCAGAGCAAAAGTATTGTACACATCATGTGGTCGCCACTTGCCTTGCCACGGACCCAGCGAACGATAATTAGCCTAACGGTCCAATGCACCTGCTCAGGACCATCAAGGCCAGACGTAGCCCATGTTCCTGCGGACTCCATCTTCAGACAGAAGCTCTGTTCGCAACAACAGTCGGCTAGCCTTTTTACTATTCCCGCCGACGACAAGGTCAGGTCTACATTACGTGGCCGCCCACGACTCAGACGCCACCCTTCACCGGCTAACAGCGAGTCATCACGGCCCCACTTAACTCTGACTTTGACACATCTGCAGGGATGAAGGAAAATCGCTCAAGCTACTTAGCTAATTCTTGTAACAAAGGCTTACACGCCGTCCATGTACCAATGGATCAGACTCGAAAGTCAATCCCTTACCCGGCAATTGGCTATGACGCCACGTTTGTAACAATTGGGTCCTTGACCTCATTCAATGAATCACGTTTTGTCTTGTAAATTCTCCTGAAGCCTTTTACGGCTACATGCGTCGAAGTTCATAACATCTTCGTTAGCTCTTGCCTCGGCGACAGAGCCAACACTACTTGGCCTTTGCAGCCACCTAAGCCAACATTTGGCTAGTCCGTCCCTAAGACAGGCGAACTAGGCTACCGCGATCTGCAGAAGAAAACAAAATCGAGCGGAGACATAGCACTTGAGAAAGAAACAGGCACAATGGCCTGACATATACCTTGACAACAAATTTTTACGAGGCCACCATTGGCCCCAAAATATCCACACCCATTACGGGCACCAAAATTCAGAACGGCCACATTCGGCCAAAAGAGTACCCCACGCAGGGGAAACAGGGATCCTAAGTGTTGGGCCCTCCGGCCTCTGCTCCATTTGCAACGCCCCCAAGCTCTCCTCCACCTCTCGCCGCTACTTGAGTTGATGACTCCGCCCCGGTACCTGCGTCCGCTGCCTCTGCACCCCCGCCGGCCGCTGCCTCGGGAGCCACGTCAGTGCCGTCAAAGGGGTCAGGCTCAAAAGTGCGCCCACAGGTGGCTTCGTACATGTCGATGGTCTCCTAAAGATTCCACCGGCTCGACATCCCCACCGTGTGTTCCCAAAGAGCCTGAGTCCTCGCGCGCATGTATGCTTCCGTTTCCATAACGCGGACGTCTTCCCTCAGGGCGGCAACCTCCGTCTTCAGGATGTCCCGGTCCACCCTGACACCTGTCAACATCCTTTGGAGTTCGGCAGCCTCATCTTTGGCACGCTGGGTCCTTTCATCGGCCATGGCCACGACGTCCCTTTGCTCGTGCATCAGGTCCCTTAGACGCCTTAGCTCCTTCTCCTTGACAGCCAAACTCAGCTGCTGGAGGTCCCTCTCGCTTTCGGCCCTAGCCAAACGCTCGCCCATAGCGACGAACTCTTGGTCAATAACGGAGACGCTTAGCAAGCCCTGACACGGAATCAACAAATATAAGCGGAGTAAATTGACAAGTTAACGCGTGAGGAGAAGAACCAAAAACATCATAGACATAAACTACCTGCGACAGCCGGGCAAGAGTATCCTCCAGGGCCTGCTTAAGACCCCCGGCCAGCATCGCCTGCCGGTCAGCATCGAACGGCCGCAGGCGCACCACGGGAATGGCACCGGACTCATAGCCGAGGGTCGGCAACTTGGAAGAGCCTGCAACGACCGAGGGCACCATTACACCCTCGCCTTCTACTCTTCTCCTCTTCAAAGGCTCGGATGCCTCTTCTCCTCGAGAGTGATGGACGGCCTCGCCCTCACGGGCGACCATCTAAGCGGGGGAAGCATGGGGCGGAGAAATACGAGCCGGAGATGTGGGGTAAGAAGTTGATAGATCTATGACACCCGCGGTAGAGGGGACGATGGCGCGTGAAAGAGTGGCGGCAGTTTAGGACGTCGCCTCCGCGGACCGAAGACGAGCCCTGATCTCCCTTGAACTTAGAGCTGGCGTCAGCCTTCCCTTCGAAGGTGTAACCTTGGTCTTCATGGCCACACGCATTGCCAAAGAAAAACCTCACATGGTTACTGACCGACAACACTGGTCGCTCGTAAAGACCGTGGTCACGCGTAGAGAGAGCTTACCGTGTGGGGAGTCAGCAAGCTTTAGGAGGAAGCGGAAGTCCTTATTTCCTTTGGCGGCCCCCAGGACAGCATGGATACTTGCCTCATTGGCCCCTGCAAGTCTGTCCTTACTGGGGGAAGCTGCAACAATAACAGAGCTTTTTCGTCAGCGAAGATCCACCGGAGAAAGTCTAAAAGTCCATACACCCAGACTTACCCTCGAGGTTCCACGAGGACCGTACGGGGGCACCGATAGCGACCATCTGGTGAGATTCTACGAAGACCCATCGCTCAAACCAACCCCTGTCTTTGATCTGCTTGCCCGAGATCAAGGGGGATGTACCGGGACGAGGGGTCAACGTGAAGAAGCCATCCTTCTTCCGCGCCAGATAATAGACAGAAAGGAGGTCGGCGACGGAGAACACGAGGCCATCCCTCGGGCCAGCAAATGCCTCCAATGACATCACAATGCGCCAGACGTTGGGTATGAGTTGGGCAGGGGCAATGTCGGTGAACCTGCACAGATCAACGACGAGAGGAGGCAGGGGCACACACACCCCGTACCGGAAAACTTCCACAAATAGGCTCGTCCACCCCTGGACGGGCGTGCTTGCCGACTCATTGGCACGGGGGACCCTCGCCTCGATCGAGCAAAGGGAGGGGTAGTTGCTGCGAAGGCATTGGAACTCGGCCTCCGAAAGATAAGACTGAGAGGCAGCAGAACGAACAACGGCACCGCTTGCTCGAGTGCGGTGGACCAAAGTTTGAACCTCCTCCTCTCCCTCCGACTCTCGGTCGAGTGACGGCATCGGAGAACTATCCTCCGCGGAGCTTGCGCGGAGGGGAACGGAGCCGATGGAAGCGTCGGAGTCCACAGGTGTTCCAGACATGATGGGGAGTTGAAGGAAGAAGACGGTGACGGCAAGAAAAGCAAGAGTAAGGAGCAAGATTGCGGCAAGAAAGAAGAATGGCGAAGTTCGAAAGGAAACTTATGGAAGACGAAAGGACAGGTATCGCGGGAAACGTCCTCTCGTCTGGGAAAGCCGCGCTCCATCATTATGCCCTAGGAAGTCGTACCGATTCAAACCCAGCAGTTTGATACCCAACACCACGAATGGCCCAGATTACGCCACGCCTGCGCAAGAAGCGAACCGACGCCAGCACTCGCCCAAGGCCGAACGACATCCCATTTCATACTCTTCCCGTCCACGTGCCGAAGACGAGAAGAGTGGGGGATTATTGTATGCCCAAAAACTGGCCTTGGGCCCGACTGGCCCAATCAGCGCCAAACATCCCAGTTGGCTGCACTGATCCAGGATAGAGCCCAGTAACTGTCCCAGCGACCAAGACTTGCCAAACAACCTGCGCCTGTGACCAGCGTCAGCGACCGCTTACCCAGCGACACCAAAGTTCGTCCGCGGTCCATGCCCCCGAGGATGTAGGACCAGGCTGTTGTGATCCACGGATTTAACACCCTCACTGCCTAGGTTCCCGGAGCCACGTTGTAACTACCCAACGGCTAGGCGACTACGAAGTACATTATTTATTCTGATTAATCTGTAACGAGAAAGAACAACTCTCTGGAACTGAGAAATTTCCTTCTCCCCTCCGAATTCAAATCATTGTAATCCACTTTGAGAATCAATACATGCTTGCAGGAAAAGTCACTAAGATCTTCTTTTTACTCGGTTTCATCCCTGAATCTGGTTTCGCACTGTGTTTCCCTGCCAAACACTGTTGGCTACCCGAACCTTTCTTGAATCTGCGGTTCACCTAAAATCCACACAAACAGTAGGTTTAATGGAAAGGGTTAGTCCCTTACAATATGATTAAACAAGATTCAAATTTCCCCCATTATAAGATATGTCAAAGGTGTTAATCATTTATTTTTAACACTATAAATTTCATTTAATAGAAAATGACAACTTGATAAATTTAAGAAACCAATTTAGTTATTAAAGCATTACAGTCACACTTTGTAAAGTTAAGAAACCACCAATATGAAACTAAATCGTGAAGTTTAGAAAATCAAATTCAAACCAATACTTTAGCTCAAAAATAACATTTTCCCCACAAGTATGTAATTTTAATTACCTTCAAATCACAACATGGCGCCAAAATGCACGTTCCATTGAATATGCCAAAGCATCCTGAGGAATAAATAACCGTTCAGATAAAAATGCGCATATCCTTTTCTTCAAATTTCCCCACTTAGTCTCACTTCGTCAACCATTTCAACTTCCTCATTATCCCTCTGAATATTCTCCTCATTATTCCTTCTTCTACTTCTACTTCTCCTTCTCCTTCTTGTTTATAATCCACTTTATTCTTTTGATTCATATACACTCTGAATTCCTTCAGAAAAAATATCTGCTCTTGCCTCTCATCAATGCAGGGTATGGTCAAACCATCTCGTCCTATCGAAGCCCATCACCGGCTTCTGAGTTGCATTACCACCGTAAGCCAACGCTCCGGCGACGTCCATGAGGAGGAAGCTTTGTCCTTGTCTGAGCTGCTGCATGATTTCTTCCAAGATAATGAAATGGAGGGTCGATCATTGGAGAACGATTTGGACTCCGAGCGAGTTGACTGGGTGTCTCGATGTGATGATCTGATGATGGAGGGTACACTCTCATTACGGAGAGTAGTCGAAAACAATGTGGATCCCTATAGGAGGCAGCTTCTTTCGCGCGTTTCAGAGGCTGTGGAGATGTTCTCATTTCTGAGGAGAAACGTTTCCGTTTTCCGGCGAAATGTGGTGGCGTTTCTCTGTGAGAAAGGCCATAATGCTGCCATCTGCAGCACCAAGTGGGACTGCTCCTCCGGTGGCGGCGTCATCGCCGGGAACCACGAGTTCATCCACGTGGAGCGAGGGCGGTTGTCCACTTGGCAGAGCCGTCGGTACTTGGTGGAGGTTGATTTCAGGTCTCAGTTCGAGATCGCTCGGCCGACCAGGAAGTACGAGGAGGTTCTGGGATCCCTGCCCAGAATCTTCGTCGGAAGAGAGGAAGAAATGAAACGCACCGTTCGGGTCGTGTGTGACGTGGCGAGGCAATGTTTTGAGTGCACGGGACGGTCTGTGCCTCCGTGGAGAAAAAACCGGTTCATGCAGAACAAGTGGTTGGCGCCGTATCGTCGAGTCACGAACCCGGTTCAGGGAATCCCAGTGGCGGCGGTCGGGGAAGCCATTATTCACGGTGCCAATTGCAGAACGGTTGGCTTCTGCGACGTCGTTTCAGAGGCCAGCCCAGTCGGTGCTCCCGTGCGCACCAGATAACTATCACTTTCTGTATCCAAATAATTTGGTTTAAGCAGCAAAATCAACGAATCAGTTTTTACTGTAATTTTTGGGAGTGCAAAAATAATTATAAATATTTAAAATAGAAGTAAAAATTCCCAAACATTATTTTTTTTTTTTGGCCAAACCCAAACATTATTTTTTGAGATAAAGCCCATGTTATTTTTGCATATGTATATAACAGTCATAATATTTTTATTCTCATTTTGATTGCTCATAAATATTTTTACACATTCAAAAAAATATAATATTGAATTCACTTTTAGTTCATTCATATGTATTTTTATATTTTAACCCAAATAACTTTGTACTGTATTTTTGGCATGGAGTTACAAGGCAAAATATTTTGAAAATAATTATAGAAGGCTAGGAAATCCTTTACAAGCCTAATAAAAAAAAAAAAGGAAAGAATGATAGGAAAAGACCATTGAAATGTAGAAAATATAAATCAGTGTCACAAATTTTTCTAATCCCATATATATGAGATCCATTAGATCAAATAAGGATATTGAAATTTGATAAAAATACAATAATGCCACTGAAATGTTTTTTAAAAAATAGATGAAGGATTACACAGCATAGTTATTACTTCTACTAGAGTTGCAATTCTCTAAATTAAAGTTGTAATCGAAATTTTCTAAAAGAAGATTCATTTTCTTGCAAGTTTAAAAGTTCAAAATACATTTCTAGGTCAATATTGTATTTTCATCAAATTTTAAAATTTCTATTTGATTTAATGAGTTTTGTCTAGGATTAAAAAAATTCAAAACCCTCATTTATCCTTTCAATATTTTAATGGTAAGTTTTCGTCATTCTCAAAGGAACAGAAAAACGGTCATAGCCCTCCATGACATATATATTAGTCACTTTCTAGAATATTAACGCCCACATTTTCAATTTGTTAGGATCTTTTTTTAAAAAAAAAAAATAACTTCTTAATACGAAAAAGTTCAGGATAGTTGAAATTTATGTTTTTTTCCTTAATAATATATTTTAAAAGTTAATTTATTTGTTGATTAGTATAACGATTTTACTATCTCTTCTTTAATTTTGATGAAATAGTTTAGGATAATAGGAGGATTATCTTCCATCTTTCTTGTCCTCATATTATATCAAACATATCTAAATATTGAAAATATACAAAAAAAAAAAACAGAGAGAAAGGATGAGAAAGTTCTTTTCCTTTTATTCAATTGAATTATAAGGAATCTAGTAAAATAAGCTAGTCGCATACAAAACACCTAATCAAATTTTGCATCAATGTTGGAAGAGATGTACACGATTAGTGCCCGGACAATACTTCAAATAGGAGGATATTTGTACTTAACAAAAAAAAAGATGAATTATACCATTTTGATATATTTATATATGAGATTTGATAAATGAGCAAAAATAACTTGAAAGTTGTTGTATATGAGTACTGGGTACATAGAAGTTATCAGACGTCAATTCTGACCTAAAAGTTTTAAAACAACGCAATACAAACCCAAGCTATTAAGATGTTTGCCGTTAAGATGGAGAGCTAAATTGACATTAAGATGTCACAGTTTTGGCTTGTGACAGAGAGCTAATGTTTACCGTTAAGATGTTAAAGTAGGAGCGACGTGGATGATGATTCGGCTATTGTCGACTCCATTGATGACTTTGAGCTATTCAACTTCGTTTTACAACTCTACACTAGAAAAGACCCAGCTCAAACCAACCTCAAATCTCTCGCCTCCAAACTCTTTGAGCTCTGGGTGTTCCCTCAGGTGACAACACTCTTCATCCCTTCATGTTTATCAATGCTAGCTGTTCAGATTGATTGATCTGAACATGGCTTTCCACGTAGGTTGGCCCTCTAGAATCTCCATGATATTTGGGTTTTAGCCATTTGCCACAAAGGATGAGAGGGTGTTCAAGAATGCGAAGCAGCTTGTTGGGGACAGGTTTGTGAGAGAATGAGAGGGGATATTGAAGTACGTATACTGGTCAAATGGGTAGGAGAAGGAGGATTCAATGGCCAGAAATAAGCAATGTCCTGGGAAGAATCAGGTGGAGTTGGTTCTATGGGGTTTTTTGGTGGACTTCTTTTTGAAGTTGTACATAAAGAAGATTGAAGGCAGCGATGAAGTTGACATTTTAACGGCGAACATTAACTCTCCATCAGGTATATATTAACCTATTTTAAAACTTTAGGATTCAAATTAGCCCCGATAACTTCTTTGTACCAATACCCATATATAAATATGTCCGGGTTATTTTTGTCCTATTACACTATGAGATTTTCCCAAGTGAACATACCATAAGTGTAAAGGTAACACATATAAAACACATCAAAAAGAAAGAACTAATCATTTACAATATGATGAATCAATATTCGAATCTTTATTAGAAGAAGTGTTCACATTTAGTGTACTATAATACATTGAACAGATACATATACTTAACAAAAACAATAAAAAAAAAAGACTTTAGACAAAAAACTTGAGGCCCAACATAAAGGAGCAAATAAGATGGTGAATACAAAAGTTAAAATGGTACATTGAGTATCCAAAAGTATTTTAGACAGGATTACTCATAGTAGGATAAAATGTGTAGCAACCAGAAGAAAGAAGAAAGAAAGAAAATAAACTATAGTGCCAAAAGGAATAGAGACGCACAGAGATTAATATAAGGATGGGGAAAAACATCAAGAAAACATAAATAGGACCATTTTAAAAGAAATTGGACGCAGATTAATGACTACCAAATAGTTGTAATGAGGAATAAGTTCGTTTTAATATTTGTTATATTCTTATAATTAATTGTTATTTAGTATTGCCTCTAACGTTGGGCTCTACATGCTTAATATTTTTGGGTTAGTTGTAATAATTTAAGATTGGATCCTACTTAGCTTCAATATTTTAAAGCCTTTAATACTTAGAGCCTGTTTGGATTAATGATAATGATTTACGGTCTACATAATAAATATGTGAGAGGAGTGTTATCTTGACATACGGAATTTGTTTTTAACAAACATGTCCTTAAATGTTTTGGTCCAATCTATTTTCAAACCCTCTGTTTAAGCCCTTTTATTTTATTTTTGACAAACATGTCCTTAAATGTAGAAGGATGAGAATATTTTGTCAACTTTTAAAATTTCAATATCAATATCTCATTTTGTTAACTTGATTAGAATTAAATGACCTGCCATAAAAAAAGAATTAAATGACCAAAAATACACCTTATAAAAATTAAGGAATAAAAATTAAAACTTAAGTAAAGTTAAAAGATTAGATAATTACTAAATTGGACATAAATTCAATATGTTAAGCATACGAAAAGTTGAAAACATATGTGCTTTGAACATTATAATGTAAAAAAAAAAACAGAGAGAGAATAACCTTTTGTGAAATTTAAATGAAATACTTTAGCCAATAAAATAAGTAATATAAAGAATAAAATGAATGCTTAGCTGTAAACTAACATTAAAAAAAATGATGATTAAATACAATAAAGTAATCTAAAGGATTCAAATAATTAATATTAGACGATAATTCAGATTTGCCATTACAGAACAGTAATACACTGTGCCTCTTTCTTTACACCGACAATATTAATTTTTACACACACACACACACTGATATTTTCTTTTAAGAATTAAAAAAAAAGTGAAGTAGGCATGTTTGAACACAAAATCTTGATAGATTTATATTGATGGCGACACAAGCAACGACCCATTGATTTTGAATTAATTAACCTCTAACCATAATTAGATTAATAATTAGTGAGTGTCTTAATTATGTGATTATCCATAATTAAGCCCCAAAACATTTTTAATCAATTCAAAGAGAAGTGCTAAATATCGGTGTGTGATAGTGACTCTACGTGATATAACATATAAAGGAACGACTATGACTTGTGCTATCATTATTAATCTCACTTTTCTTAATTTCTTTTTCCTTCAAATTCAATACAAAATTTTATATATTTTTTGTGAAGGTAATAATAATTTGTGTGTGTGTGTGTGTTCATAGATTACATTTTTATTGTTGTAGGTTTCGAAGTTACAGAAAAGGAATTCGATTATTTGTTTCTTATATTTCTTAGTTTTAAATGCCTATAATAATTTTTACAACATTTTTAATTTTTTTTAATACATAAAAGAATTTTTTTTTATCCGATTTAAACCAAAATTAGTTCTAGGGAAAAAGAACTTATGAAAAAAAAATCATAAATGATTAGATGGTTGGTGAAACGAATGATTACTTTTCCCTAGCGTCCTTGTTTCTTCCCTCCAAAACAAATGTTTTTGTTAAGAAAAAGCCTGAATTAAAAGAAAATTTATAGAAATTTTCTCAAAAGTAAAAAAAAAATTAATAATGACCCCCCCCAAAGTCCATATTCATGGTATAAATGGTAGGAAAATTTTTTTATTAAATTCAGCTGTGCACGAATCATAATTCAAACTTATACTTTTATCAAATTTTTAATAAAGCGTGCAGGTCTTATTAAAATTTTTTGAATGTTATTAAAAATTTATAATACTCATATATTTAAAATGAAAATTGAATGTAAGTTTATGCCTATTTTTTAATCACAGATTCCCATATACTTTAAATATTAACACCAAAATCCAAACTTCTTTAAATCATTGGGAACTCAACTTTTAGTTTTTAAGTCAACTTTAAAAAATAGTGAAGATAGGTTGATCCTAACTTCTGAATAGTTATTTTATTATAAATTTTCACAAAACATTTGCTATATAAAAGGTTTATACAAAAAATTTGTTTTGAATAAGAATTTGTAGATTACTATTTTTTTTTGTACTTGTAGATTACTATTTTGTTTTGAATGTTATGCTATTTTATTTAGTTTTTATTTATTTATTTATTTTAAATACACAAGTAAAGAACAAATCATATGAATAGCTTAGTAATCATTATGATGAAGACGAATTACCTTATATTCACACACACTCCCAGAAAAAATTAAGAAATAAAGGGAGGAAATAAAGCAAGGAAAAAATGTATTGTCAATAAAACTAGTAAAGAAAAAATGGACAAAAAAAAAAGAGATAAAAAAAGGAAGATGATTAAAAGAGAATTTGAAAATTGCAAAATCTCAAATTAGTTTTTTTATCATTCTTAATAAGGTATTAAGTACTATTAATAAATAATTCACAACTTATTTTTATGGTAAATATCTAATTTAGGATTTTGTAATTTTCAACATCTTTTTTTATCATTTTCCCATAAGAGAATGGCATATAGATAAAATCATAAAATTCAAAAATCTCAAATAAAGTATATAAGCTTTATTAACTATTTGATAAAAATGTATGTCTAAATTAAAATATGCGAAATTTGAAGAAATTTCTCCAAATAGTCTGCCTCCCTAGAGTTTTATATTTTATATTGATCTTGTATAATTTTTCTAATTTCAAAGTTCTCAGATTTTTTTTTGGAAAACTATCACACACTTTGGTTTACTTTATAATGCTTTGACTAAACTATCATATATTTTTTTGGTGTGACTATATGTTTTTTAAACTACAATAAATGAATCACCGACATTTAGATAAAAAAATAATTTGACTAAAATGGAGAGTAATCTTTTTGGGGAGATGTGTATATAATTTGGAAAACAAACAGTTATAATACAATTATTATAAGAATGAGGATAATTTACTCAAATAATTTTATTTTTTATCCATATATTTAGATCTCCAACTAACATGAGCTGGATGTATAAAATGAAATTAGGAGTACAGAGTATAACTAGTCGTATCAATAAAATATTGAAAAGATGATGTTAGAAATTAAGTTGATTCAAAAATTTTAATAATTGCAAAAATATGATGATAAACTTTCCAACCATATAAATAAGTCTAAGAATTAGAAAAATTAATTATTTAATCACTATAATTTTAACTCTACTGTAATCCAATCATTAAACTTTAACACTTTATATAGCGCGATCCTTAAAATTTCAATTTAGTTTAAACTTTGTCCCTTAACTTAACTTAATAAAACCTAGTCATTACAATTTTAACCATTTGACATGTTGATCCTTAAATTTTAGAAAATAAAATTACAAAGGCTTAAGTTATTTTTTAAGACTTAGGATCTAGTGTTTTCAATACTATAAAGAATAAGTTATACAAAATCAAAATTCATGGATTAAGTTTCGACCGAATTAAAATTCAGGGATAGTGTCACAATTGAGATAAAACTATAGAGGTCAAATAATTAATTTTCTTTATTAAATAAAAAGAATGTTATTAAAAAAACTATAAGAATAAAGAAAGAATGAACTTTTTTATTCAATAAATGGGGAAAAAACATGTGACTCTTGTTGATTGGTGATGTTCCTTTCAAAAGAGGTGAAATAGGGAAGGGACCCAAAAAGTAGTGAAAGTGGAAGAGTGGGTGATATAAAAATGACACCTTTAAGTAGGGCACCCACCCTAATCATCATTTTAAGTGCCTTCTAAACTGTCCCATAAACAAACATTCTTCTTTTGGTAGGCCCCTCTATTTCTTCTATTTTCAGTTTTAGCCCCCACATTTTTAAAGGAATCCGGAATCCGGAATCCAAATCTCAATATTCATACTTGATTTATTTGATGCCTCAAATTAAATTAGATTTAGGTGGTTTAAACTTAGAAAAATTAAAGATTG
>QFDD01005978.1:0-11210 GCA_006871305.1 Vachellia collinsii | reverse complement strand
CACACACACACACACACACACAAGTTTTTTTTTTTACAAATATACTATCAACAATAAAAATATTAATCAAAATCCTACCTTCAAAAGTTATTTCTCAATATACTACACTTTATTAGTAAGGCTCATTAAACTTATTTACATTGTGAACAAGTTCAATGTAACCCATTGACACAAATTCTAAACTCGTTCACGCTGTGAAAGAGCTCAAAAAATATTATTTTTTTAAAAAAAAGTTGAAGAAGTTTCAACTTTATTCCATTTCAAAACTCCCCCCAACAAGCCCTCACGACCCTTAAAAGGAAGTTATTTTTTGTAATTTTTAATTCCTCCCAAACTAGCCCCAAAAAAAACAATAAACCCCCCACAAATGTGACATAAAATTTATCTTCCTATCACAAGTTATTATATGTTACTATTATAGGTCGGTTGTAATTTCTTTAGAAAAAATTTATTTTTTATTTCTTTAATTCCTCCCAAACTGGCCAAAAAATAATAATAATAAACCCTCTACAAATTATAAGCAATTAACTAATCATTTAATATGTCATAAAATTTATCTTTCTACCACAAGTTACTATGCATTATGTTGTAATTTATTTAGAGCTATAAAAAAATTACAACTGAATTATAATACTAATACATAACAACTTGTGGTGGGAAAATAAATTTTATACCACGTTAAATCATTGATTAATTACACATAATTTGTAGGGGGTTTATTTTTTTGGGCCAGTTTGAGAGGAATTAAAAAAAATAAAAAAGTGTGAATGATTTCCAACTTTTTTTTAAAAATAATATTCCAACTGACAAAATAAACGAGTTCAATGAATCCAACTGACAAAATGTAGTATATTGAAAAATAATTTTTGAAATATAGAATTTTGGTTAATATTTTTACTGTTTATATTATATTTGCAAAAAAAAATCCACATGGTAAAAATCTGCCCCCACCCCCACCTTTCTGTCAAATCTGAGACATTGTACAATAAGCACTATACATGGGCCCCTTATTCCTTAGATTCTTTTTCAAAGCATACTTTGAAAACATTTTACAAAATGTATTCATTAAAAGTACTTGAAATTTGATTAATGATCCTGACGCATAATTTTTTTAAAAAAAATATAACTCCACTTAATGGTTTTTTTTTTTGGCCAACAACTTAATGGTTATTAATGAGTGTCTTATAACTTTACATTATTTAATTCTCATTGGAGAGAGATACAGTGGAGAGATGGACGGAAATGATATGTAAATGCAAAGAAAAATACTGCATGTTTGCTTTGATTATGTTCTAAAGTAGAAAAACCAGAACATAGAAAACAAGATAAGACAAGAAATTGGAGAAAAGAGCAAAGAAGCATTTCTCATTCATATGTCATTCTTTTTTCCAATTCCATGTACATTGCCTCTATTTATAGGCCCCAACCATTAAGTATAAAAAGCAAATGGTTACAAAGGAGTAAAGGAAAATTTAATTGCATTAACAATAAGAAACTCCTTACAAGGTATTCATTAGGAGGTTTTAAGGTTGTGACATTAAGCATAAGAAATACTAAGAGTTGGGGGTTATGGACATTCACTCTAAGATGATTATAACACTCCCCCTTGAATGTCTATAACAAATATTGTGCCTCGTTAAAACCTTATTAGGAAAAACCTAGTGGGACAAAAACCTAATGAAGGAAAACAAGTACACAATATATATTGAAGATGCCTCGTTAAAAACCTTACCAAGAAAACCCTGTGGGACAAAACCTTGGTTAAGGAAAAGAGTACAGCATAATCTTTACTCTCCCTGATAACATCACTTTTACTCCTCCTGATGACAATATCACTTTTTGACGGCAATATCACATATTATCATTAAAATATATTTTTTTAAATACAAATATCATCAATGATTTTTCAGATAGTTGATCTTTTTCCATCTGAACTAAACAGATGTATTGTCATCAAATTATATGTTAAAATGCATTTTTCGATCATATCTTCTAGATATATCAAATAAATGTATCCATTTACCATATCTTCAGGATATGTTGATTTATTCTATATATTTTTCAATCAAATATATATACTCAAAATCTTTAATCCACATAACATTTTATATATTGAATGATTTTCTCAGACATGCTTCAGTGTTATATATCCTTCCAGCATTTTGATGCATATTTCATTTTCCAATAAGCCATATGCATAGGCTTTAATAATATTCAATAGACGCATATTTTTTTCCATATATTCTGCCATACTAGTAATTATTTTTCATCCACCACAAAATAATATACCTTATATATCATCATAACCATCATACCATTGTGAAAATCTTTGTTTTCACATAAATGTTAGTATATAATGTAATAACTTTGTATTTCTTGTGCTTGGACTGCAGGTCCATAATTCTGACATTGAAATAACACAATCATATTTTCAATGCGTCTTTTCCTTTTACTTCTGATCAGGACCAATCACTTTTCTGTCTACTTTGTATGACAGATTTATGTAGAAGATCCTCATTTGATCACGTAATATTATTATCAAAACTGTTGTCGACAACTTTATCTTTTTGATTCCATCTTTCTCATTGCAACATAACTTATCAAAATCTCAATATTACTTTTCAGGTATCTGAACCTCTCTTGAGATTTTGCAATTAGTTATATCTTGGCCTCTTCTGGAGTGCCAACCTCCTCAATATGATCATCTTAATAATATGCTCCTTTTTATCCAAAGTGTTATATTTGGAATCTATTGATTTCCCATGCTTCAGGCATGTCTCATTTTTATTTATGCTGATTGGAGCATTTTCAGCTGGAATATGAGAATTGGTAATTCTCATTTAAATCAATAATTGAATCTAGCAGATATTTTGCAAAATATCATGAATGCAATATTCGATAAACTTCTGGTTTATACTATTATTTTTTAGGATCTACATTTGATATTAATAATGCATTCAATATGTTTTCTTTTCCAGCCACTCAATTTCTCCCCCTCATGTGGAAAAACTTTGTCGAATGACTATTAACCAATAATGCAGTACAAGTCTCATAAATTTATGTGTTCCCTTTTAGAAACACCATTTTGTTTCATTTAGAGGCAAACAAGAAGGATAATCTTGCCCAACATTTATTTCAACTTTCCATCTATGTGCATTATGGTGGATCAATAAGAACAAACATTGTATATTTAAATCTTTGAGATGGGAAATATCTGACTCCTGACCAAAAGCCAATTTCACGAGGAGAATTTTGTTGGCTTGATGTGTATAAGTGCTGCAATATATCAAATCAAATATGCCAACACTAAAATGGAAATCTTGTTCTCATAAGTATTGATCAAACTATACACGGAGGCTTTAACAAATGATTTATGGATCGTATAATCTGGAAATTGTGCACTCATCATCATAATGATTTATTCAAACAATCTTGCAAACTTCAGGCTGCAAGCTAATAATGATCACATATGTACACATATTATAGAATCAAATTTATTAAATACATATATGGTTTACATACTTTTTGAATGAGCTCATATAAATTAATATATTTCCAGAAATGTAGAGATCCATTTTAAATCTAAATAATAATCTTCTCATGATCTATATTCTATTGAGAACAAGTAGCACATAAATAACTTTTGAATTATATAATATGTTGACTATTCATGAAGAATCTTCTGGTTCTTCAATAGATGTCAATTCATAATTTTTAAATATATATTGCATCTTATATATGACTTGGATGATCAAACAAGTCATGCCAACAATAAATTTGTCTTGATCAGTAAACTTCTGGTTTACTGTAATAACAGTAAATAAATAACATAAAATAAATAACAATGAATAAAATAGAAAATAGCAGAAAATGTAACAATGTAAATATAATAATATGAATGATAAAATTCATAAAGATAAAAAAATAATATAAAGTAAAATATTATAACAAAAATTAAAATCTTATGGCTTCAGGCCAATAAGAAGTGAGTATTATATAACTTTTAGTCATTTATCTTCAAGATAAATGAATCATGTGGCTTCTGACCATCCAACAAAAGTATACGGCTTCTGGCCATATAATAAGGAATTAAATAAATATAGATTCTGGCTATATTGTGAGATAGGAAAAGATATATGGCTTCTGGCCATTTGATATAACTTCTGGTTATATAATCTCAAAATATAAAATGGATATGGCTTCTGGCCATATGATATAACTTCTGATTATATAATCTCAAGATATAAAATGGATATGGCTTATGGCCATATAATCAAAACAATATGACTTTAGGTCATACTTTCAAAATATGAAATTAGATCAATATGGCTTCAAGCCAAAATTAAAATAACATCAATAATATTAAAGAACTTGTAAGGAAAATTGAAATAAGATAGAATAATAACAACAATCTCCAATCCTCGCCATGGAATTCGGTGTTTAAAACATCCGGTAAAAGAATTAACTAATTCTATACACTGGTTCATCAGATTATCCCAGATTGATGAAGAATATATAAATAAAAGATGAAATAAGAGAAAGTAGAGAGAGTTTCCAAAGTAACTTTAAGGAAAAAGACCTTACATACCACATAATCTAGATGTCATTATGCAACAAACAAAAATCTACAAGAATCAACAATATCCTAAGAACTCATCCGGTAGAGTATCGTGCTGATAACGTGTTATAAAGTAGAAAAACTAGAACATAGAAAACAAGATAAGACAAGAAATTGGAGAAGAGAGTAAAGAAGCATTTCTCATTCATATGTCATTCTTTTTTCCAATTCCATGTACATTGCCTCTATTTATAGGCCCCAACCATTAATTATAAGAAGCAAATGGTTACAAAGGAGTAAAGGAAAATTTAATTGCATTAACAATAAGAAACTCTTTACAAGGTATTTATTGGGAGGTTTCAAGGTTGTGACATTAATTATAAGGAATCCTAAGAGTTAGGGGTTATAGGTGTTCACTCTAAGATGTTTATAACAGATTACATGTAATATTGATGTATTTTACTAATTCAAGTGTTTATTTGGTATAGTAATGCAATCTTTATTATAACAGATTACATCAAATCATGTAATCTTCATTATATAGCTTTAATTATATAATATAAATCATAATTTACATGAATTAACATGTAGGCACTTTTACATTTTATAAATCAATATTTATACATTTATATCTTTTATTTTTTTTAGTGTTAATAGAATTAAAAAGTTTATTTCATATTTTATTAATTTTTTTTATAGATAAAATATAAGTTTCATTTCATGATTCTTTAACAACATACTAAATAAATGTTCTGTAATCATTATTCCATTCCATTACATTTGCAATCATTATATTCAATTGCATTTCACATGAATTCCATAAACCAAACGGGCTATTAGTATTTTAATAAAGGCTAGGTAAATATAAAAAACTTTATCAATTTAAGGCATATTTAATAACTTAACTAGCAGACTTTGGTACATGAGAATTATGAATCTATAATTAGCCCCGTAATTCCCTTTTGTTTCAAATCTATATCTTTTTCGCCAACCTAACATTATTAATTGCATATATATTAAAGGAATTTTTATTGAGAGATATTTTTAATGAAAATAATTAAATGATATATTTAAAAAAACAATACATGTTTTTTTACAAATAACTATCTTACTTAATTTTTTAATATTTATATGATAATTATCTAACTTTTATAATACCTTCTGTTCAAATTATAAAAGGATCAAAAAATTTTCAGAAGCACTTCTTATATAAAATGAAATGGAATTCCTATTTTAAATTGTGTTGGACTGAAAGGCCAACTAAAAAACACACACACACATGACATTTCACATGAAAAATTACTTTCTAACTGTATGCTCTTTTTCTTGACAATGTATTTGTGTGTCTATATATTTTTCCTTTTTCATTCCATTCCATATACTGTATATATAATATCTGTCAATATCTCATATTACATGTACTAGATGGAAAGATACATTTGGTTAGTTATACACTTTTGAATAATCTTACCTATAAATAATTTAAAATTGATCAATTAATTCATATAATATTTCAATTATACTAAGAATTCTGGAATTACTTATTTGTATTATTATATTATATATCAGTTTATAAGTCAAATAAATTAATTTAAAGAAAAATGATAAATATATTAATTGATTAGTTTTCTTAATTTATTGAAAAAAAGTGAACTAACATGTATATTAAAAATTAGTAGTTATATAAGCTTTTGTTTTGGAATTGACTTTAAAAATTAAGAGGAACCAACCTGGTAGGTTCTCAACACATCGTTTTATTCCTATAATTAAATCCATCAGCCTGGCTCTCTCCCCCACTCATTCACCATCCTTCTTATCAGCCTTGTGTTGCAGAAGCAACCTTAGCTTACAATACTGTTGTCCTCATCATAGCCCAAAAGGATCATCAAGCTAAGCAATCTCACACCACCAGCAAAAGAACAATTATAAAGCCATTAATTCCATAAGGTAATTTTAATTTAAAAGCCTCCTTTTTAACTACCTGTCTTCTTTCTCTATCCTTCGTTAATTTACGACAGAGATGCTTAGCTTCTTCATCTTCATTCTGCTACTCAAATAATGGTGTGTGTCTGTATATTGTTCTAGTACTTGTACTCTCGCGACTTTATTTCAGTTATATATATGTTTTCATTTTTATTGTACTATGGCTATTTCTTCTTCCTGCGGGGTTACCGTTATAATAATTTCATGAAAATTGGCGCCAAGTGATCTCCGCAGATATAAATTATTCAAATCATTTGGATCTTCTATGCATGAACTTGATCAAGAGGTTCTAGAAGCCGATTTGAATTTTCTTTTTCTTTTTTTTAATTGAATTCAAGGCATGGATATGGAGGATAATCACAGAGCACTTCTTGATATTCTCAGACTACATGCAGATTTTTTCTTTTTTTCAAATTTAAAGAAATACATATTTTACTCTAACGCACATGTACTGGCCGAACAATTTGATACTACTTTTGTAATTTAATATAAAAACTAGTTAACTTTTATTAAATAGATTAAGGAAGCTAAATATATTACTTAAAGGTATTTATATTTTTATCGTTTTTCTCTAAAATAATTTATCTGACTTATAAACTGATATATAAACTAATTGTCTACATAAATAAATACTTTTAAGTAGTGTATTTATATTTTTTTAATCTTTTCAACAAAAATCAACTTACTCTTATATAAAGCATCTGTATGAAAGTAGGAACTTTGGGATGGAAACAAAAATAAAAACTTTTTATGAAGGGGCTACCTTCACAATACCAAAAGTTTTTATAGTGGGAGGGACCACAAGGTGCTTCTCCTTAGTTGCTTATTTTTTTTTTTTGAGTAAAAGGGAAGTATATTAACAAGAGGAAAGGAACAAAGCTAGAAGTTGCTTATTAATCTGTGATGATAAACATCTAAACAATTCATCCAACGTCCGTATCTTGTGGGCACGCATGTGTTGGTAGTGTTTTTGTTTTTTACAGTATCTTTTTGGTAATAGATGAGGCCTCAGGCCCAAAAGTAAAAAAAAGGAAAAAAGAGTAAGCAAAACAAAAAATCGCCTGTCAAAGATCAAGTTTTTCTTTTAATTGAATTTTCTTTTTGTGCTTTGCATAAGGATCATACTTAAATCAACTTTTTTATATTCATTAGTCATGTTCTTCAATTACACATGATTATATGTCCTATTTTTTCTATGTGAATTTATAGTTAGGTGACATTATTAAAAAATGTGAATTTATAGTTAGGTGGCATTATTATAAAAAATGACACATGTCCACATGTGATTGAAATATTTGACATAATCTGTATCAGAAATTTGATTTAAATTTTTTCCTCTTCATAAATACCTAATTTCATTGCATCCATAAAAATTACAGAGTCACAGTGTAATAATACTCCTCCCGTCTTACGTAGAAGTTGTTGGAGGATTGGTTTTGATATAAATATAATATCTCAATATATTTTATAAGTCATGTTTATTATTTTTCTCTTGAAATTAGAAATTAATATATGATTTTGCAGATCGATGGAGGCACCTAATGGAGATCTAATTAATCACATCCAATTAACGATGGTCCATTCCACTATTTTTAGGGGACCTTCCCTTCATCTTTTGGAGGATACAAGTAACCACTCTCTTCAAACTCTTTAAGATTTCAAATAAAATGTTCAAATTTTTGTTGTTCCTTCCTCATAACTTCACTTAAGTTCTGATTCAACATTGCATTTAACTTTTCTATAATTTTAACAAAATTTTAATTAGATTTAATGGTCTTCCGATTTAGCTCTCGCTCTCTGTGGACAACAAAGGATCTCAATATTGTTCACTCCTATCTTCTATTTATTCCTCACAGTCTTATTTATAAATCACATCCTACATATTTTATTGAAATTAAGGAAACTTCTAAAACTTATTAACTGTATTGAAAAATTTAAGAAGTTTCCAACATTTCCCTTATATCAAATATGCATGCTTTGTTCCTATTCTAACAATATATGACAACATTTAACTGAGAACTTACAAGAACAAGTCAATAACATGGCTTATAATTAGAACAAAAATAACTACCTCTACGCACCGTATAAATAGGAGAGGCTTACATCTTAAGAATGAGTTAAGTTGCAAATTGGTCCCGTAAGAAACAATATTATCCTAAAATTTTTTTTCTGAAATTAATATTGCTATGAAAGTTTCAAAACGTGACAATCTTATCCCACTCCATTAAAAAAATAACATTAAAAATTTAAAAAATTAATATTGATAGTTAACATTTTTAATGATGAGGAGTGATATTACTCTATTATAACATTTATGGGGACAATATCAAACTTTTTGTAAAAAAATACTTTCTGAAAAACATTTCTTTGTATGAAAGTTTTCAAAACAAATTTCTATTTTACAGCTTAAAAAGATATTCATTTGTTTGTGTATTCTATTTTCATTAATTGGGGATTTTAGCACCTTGCCTCATCAAAAAAAAGTTAGAGAGCGCGCGCGCGCACATGAGAATTTCACAGTCAAATCAATCACTTCTGTTTCAGAGGAGGCTAGATGCAAATACCTGAACACGTGTGTGCCTCTATACAAATATGCACTGGAGGGCAATTGGGAAAAAGCTAAGCCGATGTTGACACATGATAGAACGCTTCTGAGTGCTGCTATAGCAATGGAATGGCCCACTGTACTTCATATAGCAGCAGCAGCAGGCAATATTCGCTTTGTGAAGGAGCTTGTGAACTTGATGGATGAGAGCAACATAGGGTTGGATTTACAAGATAAGAGGGGAAACACTGCCTTCTGCTTTGCTGCTTTAGCAGGGAACATGGACGTTGTTGAGTTAATGCTTCAAAAGAATCGCTTCTTGCCAAACATTAGAGGTGGAAGTGGTTTCACTCCTCTTCTTTTTGCTGCTTTACAGGGAAGAGCTGATATGGCATGGTTTCTATACCCTATGACCATTGACATTCTTGATGAAAAAGAATGGAATAAGTTATTCTTCACTTGCATTGACTCTGGTATTTTTGGTAAGCATGTATTTATGAAGCGCATATAAACTCTTGCTATGATCTTGTGTAGGTAGAGAGAAACCATAAGCATATAATACATATCAAATAAAAAATATCTCCTCAAACCTTCAATGTATGAGCTATATTACTTAATTACTTACAATGAGATTGAAACAAATAGGAGAGGTAACATTTTTGTAGTAGAGCTTGACGTCTCTCTCTCTCTCTAAACTACACAGCAACGTCCTATTTTAGCATTTGTATTTCTTGACATTTTTTTTCGGAAATTTCATAGATTTAGCATTGAAAATGGTTGAGGACAAGCCAAGACTCGCATTGGCAAAAGATGAGGATGGTGCCACAGGTTTGCATATCTTGGCTCTAAAGAAAGCAAATTTGAGACGTCATAGTTATGAGCATCCTAATCAACTCATCAGTTCAGGTAATTAATTATCCCTGTGCTTAGGAAGACCAGAAAATTGATCTTCAATTGGCATGTATCCATACTATTTCCTTCTCCCAAAATTCTTCAAATAATATTGTGGCTAAAAACATAGATTTCCCCAAATATATATTGACTAACTTCGGCTTTGACTTGTTCAATTCATCAAATTATGTGTCCTAGGTATGAAGCATTGCGTTGCTCTTCAACTTGTTGATTCCTTGTGGAGGGGAATTCTCGATCAAGTAGACTCAATATTGGATATAAGGAGAATCATAAATGAACCGTCAAGACTATTATTTGATGCTGCAAGAGTTGGAAACTTTGACTTCTTAGCTGAGCTTATGAAGTCTTACCCTGATCTAATGTGGGAGTTGGATAGCAGAATGAGAAGTGTAATTCACATTGCAGTTTTACATCGTCATCCTAAAATCTTCAATCTTATCCATGACATTAGTGCAAACAAGGATATTATATTGTCATATGTAGACATAGATGATGGAAACAATATATTACATTTGGCTGCAAAGTTAGCACCAGCTGATCGACTTGAGTTAGTTTCCGGGGCAGCCTTTCAAATGAAGCTCGAATTGCTATGGTTTGAGGTACTTCTTCATTAGCAACTATCAAATGGTTTTGACACTAGTGCAAAATATCATTTTTACATCTCCTCCTTTTTCACCGTTTGTAATGGTGAAAAAAAGAAACTTTCTACATCAATTCTTGTATTTGCATTGGTTTTTACAACAATTAGTGTATAAAAGACGTTGTCTACCTGGTTCTAAAGTCGGTTTAGAAAGTCCAATACTTTCTATATCAATTATATTCACACCAGTTGTAGAACTGGTGCTGGAGGGCCTTTTAAATCGGAGTAAAAACACCTTCCTGCACTAGTGAGATGATACCATAGCTATATACTTGCATACACACACATGAATTAATTTATGAACGATCCTTTGATATGGTAGGAGGTGAGGAAGATAATGCTGCCATCTTTTATGAAGAAGAAAAACTCAAAAGGTGAAACACCTCAAGAGCTATTCACAAAGGAGCACAGTGCTTTACGAAAAGATGCAGAGTCATGGATGAAGAGAACATCTGGTTCTTGTTTGCTTGTTTCAACACTTATTGCTACTGGAGTGTTTTCTGCTGCATTTAGCATACCAGGTGGTACTAATGATAATACAGGAGTCCCAAATTATCTCTCGAAACGAGCAT
>QFDD01005977.1:0-16215 GCA_006871305.1 Vachellia collinsii | reverse complement strand
TTTCTTTAGGAATTCAGAAATCAAATCTAGAATCCTAAAAGCCAACCTGGCTCTGATACCATGTAAGAATGTAAGATAAATTGAGAGAAAAGATTGAGAGTTTAATGTCTTATTGATAGAGAATGAGTACAATATATATAGTAGGCTTACACAATTAAGGAGAGTAAATCAAGGAGTAAAACAAGGAGAGAAACAAGGAGAGGAAAACAAGGAGAGGAAAACAAGGAGAGAAACAAGGATAGGAAAACAAGGAGAGCACTAAGTATTAAAAAATTTAAATTTGATTTCTAACACTAATATTTCTTAAACTAACAAGAATCTTCCTACTGCTAAGGGAACCCCTGAAGATTTGCATAATTTGTGTTCAATAGGGATTTATTGGACAATGGCTGCCCATATTATTCACTTTTCATTTTCTTTTCTCCTTGAAAATAGAGGGAATATTGATGGTGACAACGAGTGTGGGAGGGTGAGGTGTATTATATATCCGGTGACGCTTCAAGCATCGCAACGGCGACGTGGGCCCTGCTTCTATGAAGTCAATGCCAATTAATTAATTAGTCAATATTCTCATTCATAACTGACGCCATTTTTCTTCTCCAACGAACCTCGACCTTTGCCTTCTGGAGAGGTTTGCTAAAATAAGCATTCATCGCCCCAAATCTTCCTAACGCCGGCCCTTTTTCAGAGGAATCTCCCGCTCCTTTTTGGAGCCCCCTTCTTTAACAGCTACCGATCATCCAATATGGTTCCACAGAACCGGTTATCCTGCACCAAACAAGTTCAAAGCTACAAGTAACAACACTCGATCCTGCTCTGTTCTAAATCTAAAGGCACAGGTTTCACTCACCCAAAAAAGAGTGAGGCACAGGCTTCCCCCCCGGGGGGGAGCAAAAAGAATAAGTGATTCCAAACTTACTCTCATCAACGATCTACGACCGCTCAGTAATCTGATAGACAAACCAATTCAACACCCAACTTCCTTGTGGAAAACTAGAGAGTCAATTCAGTGTTCACATTATACATATGTAACTGGGTTTTGACAACCCTTCCCCCTTCATACCCTTCTCAGAATAGTACATCCCACTCGTACTCCCCTAATATCCTCGTCAACAGGAGTAGCATACGACAGCATCCAATAAACCTCTACACTTGATTTGGATTCAACCTCACATTTTTTATCTAACAGATTCACAAGTCAATCTCAAGCCCATCACCAGTCATCATCTAAGATTGGCGTGTAAACCTACTTCGCTTGATGCTTTACGCGTCTCTATATATAAACATAATAATGATATCATGAAATATACATAATATTTTTTTAATGCTGTAAGTGTATATCTATAACACACTTTCAAGAAATTTTCGCTCTACTCCAGCAATAGTCGAGTCGAAGAAGACAGCCTCGGCATCTCATATGCAAAGTCAGATAATCACCGGGCCATACGTATGGACTTGGTGATTTTGTTTTCGTGTAGCCCATGATTGACGAACTATATATCATTTGTTTCATTTACTGCTGTCACGCGCGGTCATAGGCACGTGCGGATGCAAAATATCATGGGACAAGTTTTCAACGCCTTGCTGCAAAACCTTACAGGTTACAATCCAAGGGAAAGTGACTCGTTCGGGTGAAACCAATTGGAGCGGAAATTGCTTTTGGATATTCAGCTCCGTGGTTGCTTATATGATTCATTTCACTATAGGTTTATTACGGGGCATCGTTGAAGGCCCAGTAAAGCCCATATCAGCTATGGCCATTGCCACTGTTGCAACTTGAAACTGTGATTTTGGATTGTGGATGAAGGTCAAGACTAATCGAATTGATTGCCACGTGCCAAAAAAACCACAAAAAAAAGAAGAAGAAAAATCAATGGCTCAACTTGATCGACATCTCTCCTCTTGTCAAAAAAGATAGGTTTAATTGGTAAGAAATTAATTTGTAACGCATAATATTGTGAGTTCAAATCTCACTGCTAATATAATGATCTTATTGGTAGGTGATTTGTAATTACTTCTATAATTACTTTTTAAATGTTGAGATATGCCCTCTGCACCTTGGTGACTCCTCATGATCAAACTCACCTGACTTTCCTTGCACAAAAAGAAAGCGGCGACCTTGGCAGTAGTATGCTTCTATGTATCTTATTCCTTTATAAATTGAATATGATTTTCTAATTATTGTTCAGTGTAATGCGGGCAATAGCACAATTTGCAAATTATTTGTTGGACATTGGTTGACTCACTCAGTAAATGCTGGTCCTCCACCTGCAACTCAGCCAGCCGTCTCAAATAATTTAGTTAGCGAAACAGTTACAAACTCATAATTAAGCGTGTATGATATTTTTTTTACGGAGTATCAGGTAAAATTTCGAAACTCGCATGTTACATGTTTGCATGCATCTGGAATTGATATCAGCTAAAATTATAAAGATCGATGAACAAAATAAATTATTTCGTTCAATTCAGTTCTTGCACCCAGGCATGCATTGTAAATTTTCTTTACCGGGTTCCCATTTTTCTTTCTTTTAAAACGGGTGCTTTGTCCAACGTTAGTTGTTTTGAGTACAAACGTATCGTAAAACTCTCCTGGTTGTAAAAGAAACTTGGTTGTTCTAATTAGACGGCACTTGTTGTTATGGAAAATTAGTAATTTAGTAATGCCTTCATAAATCAACTGTAAACAAATACGTCATATTCTTGGAGTGAAGCGGCTAGAATATTGTTTCAGGGTGTGCAATAAATAATTAAGCTGCATATATACACATTGAGTATCACAATTGTTGAAAAAAAAAATTGACGGAAGGGTCTGAGTTGTGTAAAGAATTAATGCAATAGCACTCTAGGTGCGTATGAATGACGGTCCTTCTAGAATATCCCTGCTCATCTATCTCCCTGCGGGAGTTGTGCCTCGCATCCTCCCTAAAAGGGAGAGAGCCAGACAGCTCAAGTGACGTCGAAGTCGTATGGGACCGCACCAAATTAAGTTGAACATGCACGTTCGCATGTCGTGAAAGGCACAGCTCAGGGACAGCCTCAGCCAAAGTAATAGCCAGCACAGCCATGTTCCTGTTCCTATTCCAATTCCAACCCAATCAAAGGTGCCATCTGTTAACTGGAATTAACGTATTCCTGGTTAGATAGATAACCTACTCGGTCCACTAAATTCTTCCTTTTGGCTTCGACATTAAGAAAGCGAATTTCAAAAGCAGCACAAAATCTGTTGACATTTGTTCACACCGAAATTTAATTACAAGAAACTTCGCGCCACCAGTGTTCCTATTGGTATTAGGCAAGCATGCACACCGGTATTATAGGAATAATCTACCCGGATCTCGCATTCCAAGGGAATAAAGTTTTGTGAAAGACGCGTGCGACACCTTGTTGCCCACTAACTAATCAATATCCCGCTCGTTCAATCTTAATTGTTTACTGCAGGCAATTTGGCCTTTTCTTTTAGTTATGTGGTAAAATAACATGTATAGAAAGTTTCCAGGCGGGTGGGGAACCATGATCAAACAGGTAGGGAGGTTCCTAATGATGACCCCTGCATCATCATGGTCGCATCGATCGGCATCACCATCCCCGTGGACTTTGACTCACCGCACAAGCCACAACCTGAGCCCACTGTCTCAATCTTCTCTTCACCATCTGGGGATTATCACCTTCGTTAACCAAGAAAAAAAAAGCATTCCATGAATCAGTATCGGTAGAATCAAACCAGACGATCAATATGTAGAGTGAAAAGTGTCGAGGAATGAAGTAATACCGTGGGAGAAGATGGGAGCGGTGGAGGGGGGCTGGCGAAGGGAGAGGGAGTGGAGTGGCAGTTGGACGGCGTGGTAGGGGCGGACGACTTGGGGAAAAGAGAGTCGTAGCTCTTGTTGACGGCGTAATAGAGGCCAAGAGCGGGGATAGCGTCGGACAAACGCTTCTCCGGCTCCACTTCAGGAGAGGAATCGAATCCGAAGCCCAACTCAACGCAAGCCTTGAGCTCGTCGACGTCCTCGTCGGTGTCGCCCTTGGAGCGGCGGTTCTTCCAGTGGCCTTTGCGTCGAAGCCAGGCCTCGTCGCGGAGGGCATCGGGGGACCAGGATTTCTGCTTGTAGAGAGGCATGGGGACGGCGGAGGAAGACCCCGAGCACAGCCCCTTGGGATGGGGCTTGTGCGGAGGTCTGGGGACCTCGCACGATGGGTTAGAGAACTCTATGGCTTATTAGGGTTGAGGCGTAGTGGCTTTTTCTACCGTCGCCCGGTCGCCTCCCTTTAAGGGATTGAGTCGCTGACGTGGCGGACCTCTCCTCCGTTTTGATTCATCCATCTCATCATTACCTGTATTTTCATTTCTCTTTCCTTCCGTGCTTTGCTGGCCTCCACCCACGCCCACGTATCTTACCCGCTAATTAACTATTTATTTATTAATTAACAGGTCGTGTTCCATGCCAAAAGATAAGAACAACAATAATGACTGTGTCCCTCCCATAAAAAATCCCGTCTTCATAGCTTGTTGCCCAAGAAAGATCCTCATTGTTTAGAACTGATGAAATCGGTTAATTGACTCGTAATAAAAAATATAAAAAAAACGTGATTATAAAAGCTTACTGCATTCCGGGTTCCAAGCTAGTATTTACATACGGACTCACTATGCCGTATACGCCGTGGTCTGTCTTAAATTAAGAAGACAGTACACTTGAACCATACCGTCAGATTCTAATAAAATGAAAATAGGAGAGGGAAACAACCTGACGAAGGCGTCCATTATTTTTGAAAAAGGCAACGGGGATTCAAAGCATCCATCCATATTGTGGGTGTGATCAGGAGCAGTAAGAGGTTCGAAAGTTTGAAATGCTGCGATCCAATGGAATCGTTAAACCAGGCAGGCATCCCAGCCCAGCTCACTTTTGTTGTGAAAAAAAGTGGAATCAAGCAAATTGTGAAGAGACGTGTGGGTGTACATACATATAAACAAGTGTAAAGTTGCCGCGCGCCTTTGGTTGAACAGGTGATGATGATTCATTATGAATGGAAACACGTATGGAAGTGAGATGAAGAAGCATGCATCCACAGAACGTTGAGCCGGCTGTGTGCGCGTGCCTAGCCAGTCCCACGCTTTTACTTGTTCAACCATCCGCTGTCTGAATGGCTTATAGAATCTTTTTTTAAATTAACAAAACGCAAGTGATATGTGGTCTTGATAAGGTCATCCTCATCCCTGTACGTAATTCTCCACCATCCTCGCTTATTTCCCTCGTATTTTAACTGCACCATAATAAAACAATGCATGTATATGACGTTAGCGGTGGTGTTTGGGCGGCTGGCTGCCCCTCTCCAATAAGATCGGCCCCGGTGTATCCAATTCAGTGTTAACAATAATTTACAAACTTCTGACCGAGCAATTTGGATTGGTTGATGCGTACGTGGCCGGAGCAACTGGGAATAGATAAACGATGTGATTGCGGTCAAAATGAATTATATATGTACATGCAACCATGATTGTGGAATGAAAAAACGTCACGAACCAGCCAATCGATCAATCTGACTCGTTCAGGCTGAATGAATCACCAACTCACTTCCATAATTAAATCAACGGTGCTTGGCGCGGGTACTTGAAAGACATCGTCAGACCAAACCATTTGTGTTTTTGGTCAGGACACCGAACAAGAGTACAGTGAGCACCATCACGCATATCCAAAACTTGGGGCTGCCAGAGTGGTCATGGTATCAACTAGGCTGTCCCCGTCGCCCTTCACAAATACAACCATCTCACTTTTAATTTAACTTCGCAAAAGATTTGTAATACATATATATATATATATGTTTATATTAGACTGAGAGCTTCGATTGCACTGTGTTCGTTAAACAAGAGCCGGTTTTAGGGATCGGCGGCTTCCCACGGGTCATGGTTGCTTGTTGAGCGGAGTGATGGTAGTAAGAATAAAGTTTAATGACAAATTGGTGTCTCACCAAGCCCAATGGCCCATCGTTATTAGGTGTTAGGGCCTTATGGATCTTTCGAAATTAGTCCAACCCAATGCTCACAGCACGCACATGATACTTCTGTTTGGGATTGGCCTCCTGGGCTTCGGCTCAATTAAACACCATGCCTCTTTTGTTATGTTATTTGTGTAGATATAATCAATCATCATTTAATTGTTCTTGCTAACTATTTAGAATTAATAATAGTAGCATCATTTCTTTTTATCAGCCTTCCTCACATTAGAGACAATGCAAAGCACCAAATATATATAAACATTTCTTCCAATCCAAATTTTAAATATTAGTTTTTCAAGAAACCCGCCCCATCTGATCTTCATTGATATAATTTAAGACTGATTGGGCCGTAAGTGCCTTCAATAGGATCGGGGTCCAAAGATGAAGGTGGAAGGAGAAGGGTCCCGAAACAACGTTCGCAATTCGCCAAAGAAAATTGGCGTGCCTTGCCACTTGCCAGTCATTTGTTTATGTTGCCGTCGTCCACCGCGCTGGAATCGGAACGCAAAATCAAAACCGAACTAGGGTTTCTGTGATTAACACGATCGACGGAATTCTTCTGACTGAAAAAGAGAGGAGATGTGGCATGAGGCGAGGAGGTCGGAGAGGAAGGTCCATGACATGATGGACGCGGCTCGAAAGAGAGCTCAGAGGCGAGCTGTTTATTTGGCAAAGAGGAGAGGTGATCCTCAGCAATCAATCCAGGCAATTGGCATTCGTTGTCGAACCTATCGAGACGACGGCCTCTACCAAGCCATCCAGGATCAGCAGGGCCTGTCAGTTTCTTCATCTTCATCAGTTGATTTTCTTTAACATATTTCTTGGCTCCTTTGTTACTGTCTGGGTTTGCTTGGTGGGCTCAAATGCGGACGCTTTGGAACTAGAATGGGTGTTTGTTTAGGATTATGGTTTGTTTTCAGCTGTTAATACATAAGCTCTCCTAATTAGTTTAGCAAGATAAATTCGAGTTGTGGATTCTTATTTATATTGCCTGGAAACGATTAGGTTCGTTGATTTGAAGTTATTTGGCTTAAGCATCGAAATTTAGATTCAAGTGGTCCTGCAAACTTGGAATTAGATTTTTTGTGTTGTAACAACAATAATCTTAGGAGGAATAATAGCCTGTTTTTGATGGCTTATGGCTTAGGTTTGAATGCGTGGAGGTATATAATATTGGTTTAAAAATGTTCGATGGCCCTTTTTTCTGCATTTTCTTTTCTTCTCGTTTTTTTTTTTTTTGGGGTGGTGGGGGGAGGGTTGGTTGTGCGGGTGGATCATTGATTGCTATAACGAGAACTGATTAGTGCTTGCCTTGTCTTATTCTATGAAACATGTAATTACTACGTGCTATGCTAATGAATAATTTCTGTCTCAGGATTCCATGGAATGGGAAACAGGATATTTTGATTGACAGGTGCAAAGTTTTTTCTACTATCCTCCATTGTTAGCGCTGTAAGGTTTTTAGTTTGTAACATTTCAATTGATGTTTTAGAATTGACTTTTATACCTTTGATCAGATTTGATGGTCGTGCTCTCCTTGATTTCATTCGGGATCCTGGATCTAGGCGTGTGCAGGAAAAGTCAGAAGAAGAAGAAGAATTAGAAGAGTTTGTTAATTTTGAGCGTTATCGGGATTTAATAAAGCATCGGCATAGAGGATGTCGGTACTTTTTTATTTTTTGACAACGTCTTTGATTCTGAAAAGCTTTGACTATTCTTATATTTCTTTCATTCTCCCATCCTCTTTCTTAATACTCAAACATTGTGAATTAATGATAAAGCAATGCAAGACAGTAGTTTCTCTTGTTTCATAGGCAACATGCCTACAGCCACAATATAATTTGAAGTTGATTTAGCAAACAAAGCTTTTACAATAACAGTTACCGATGAGGAGGCTCTGCAACACGTAAATCAAGAGATGGAGGCTAAAGCAGCAGCTCCATTTGCATCAGATAGGTTAGATGGGATTTTTTTTGTTGGTGTAGCCAATATTGACTCTTTTAGTATATGCTGACAGCTATGTTCTTCAATTTCTTATGAACATTTTATCTGGTCATCTCTCGGAGAATCATCTGATGTTCCTTTTATTGCACACTTTTAGGTCTCACTTGTCACAGCCTCCTGCAAGCAAAGGTTCTTACTCACAGGTGGGATTTTCTTATGATGGGAATGGAAAGGAAGAATCCCAGATTTCAGATGATGATGATAATGTTGAAGATGAAGATGAGGAAGATGAGGAGGACTTTAATAGTGATGATAGCAATGATGAAGGAATGGAAATGATAGCAAAAGACTATGGGGTTAAGAGGTATGGGTGGCTTGTTTACATGGATAAGAAAGCTAAGGAGGAAGAAAAAAGGCAAAAAGAGGTGATCAAAGGCGATCCTGCAATTGTAAGTTGAGAGATCAAGCAGCATTTTTGTTCATATTTCTTGATCATTATAAGTCACATGTTTTTGAAAGTACGTTACAAAATTTGTAGAGGAAACTGAGTCGTAAGGAAAGGAGGAAAGCATCTCAGATTGAAAGGGAAAGAGAGAGAGAAGCTGCTCGGATATCTGGAACTCGTGTGCTGCATCATGATCCCTACCGGTAGAAACTGCTGAGATTATATGTTAGGTTGACTATTGAGTGAATAAGAATGACACACTGCTTCCTATGGGATGATCGACTATGTTTTTTTTTTAAAAAAAAAAAAGTGCTAATGATGATCCTGAATGCCTGTAGGGAACCAAGACGAAGTCCTACTTATGAAGCTTATTCTCGTTCTAGAAGGTATATCCCTGCTTTTTCTGGTCTCCATTGAAGGTTTTGAATGCATTTGATATCTCTTTCTATGAAGTAAATAATATTTGGTATTTCTTTCTTTTAAAGGTCAAGATCCAGATCACGGTCCCACTCTCCATCATACAGGCGTTATTCCCGTGGTGGGAATCCAGATGATGTCTTCCGAAGCAAACCACGGACTCCTAAAATAGAATATATCACTGAATTTGAGGGCTCTGGAGAAGCAGATGAACCCAAGCTTGAGAGATTTTCTCCACCACCATCTCCATCTCTAGCTGATAAGTTAAACCGGTCGGAGCACTGGACCTTTAATTCTTGCCAAGATAGATTGGACAGTCTTTTCTCTGCTGCCGCATGTCACCCACATTGTTGCCTGAGGCAATTTTTTTGTGGTTTAGAATAGATCAGGACTAGGATGGTCAGGGTAACTACAGGGAGGAGGAGGGAAGAGGCTTCCCTTGTCAGGCTGATTTTTGCACAAAATAAATTTTGCATAACTTCTCGAGTTGCATGGAAAGAATGCTATGGATTTATCTGACTCCCATACGATCTTGCAGGCCATCATCTGGTCGCATACTTGAGGCTTTGCATGTAGATCCTGCTTCTGGTGTATCTATTGAAAAGGATATGGGCACCAAAGTGTTGAAGCCATCTGTCAAGTATGCCAAAATGTTTAGGATAAGAGTATCAATCGTTTTTCACTTTAATTGATTTACTCCATGTGTATGTGAAATGTTAAGGCCCTTGATTGTTGCTTCTAAAATTTAGTTTCCTTTTCTCCACAGCACATCCTCAGCATTAGCTAAGTTAAGTAAGGCTAGTGCATCTGGAGGACCCATGAAGCAGCAACAAGGGGAGAAGAAAGAAACTCCTCAAGAGAGACTTAAAAGGATCATGAACAGGCAACTAAACAAGCAAAGTATGTTTAAATTATGGATTTTAGTGATTACATTAATAATTAATTCTTCAATGTCTTCCACTGCCTTTATTTGTGGTCCTTTTTGCATTCAATGTTTTTGTGGAATGTCTTATGCGTACTTATTATAATTGTTTAAATTATTGCTTCTGCAGTTAAAAAAGATACTGCTGCAGACCTAGCTAAGAAGAGGGAACAAGAGCGGCAGAGACTGGAAAAACTTGCTGAAACGAGCCGGCTGGGTCGGTATAGACGCCGTAGCCGCAGTAGGAGCTACAGCAACTCTCCCCCAAGGTAGTTCGTTCAACATACTTCCAGTTTGGTTGATGTGCTTGTGTACTTGAATAAACTCCCAAGTCTAAATTGGTGCTCATATGGTCTTATTTTCAAGTTACTTCTAACATGATTCATATATATAAAAAAACTTTAAATTTCATTAGCACATGCCTTAGAATTCAATAACTTCCCCACTTTATCCCTATTGTATATTATACCGCATGATAGTAAAGTCTATAAAATTATATATTCATATAAAAAAAATTAATGATGAGACTTGTAAATAAGATCAAAGGAATATTTCTGATTTGATTTGAGGTTGATGGTAGTTTGCTATTTGCTTACATTAGGGATCAGGTGCTGTATATTTCTCGAGCTGTTGACAATTAATTAGCATAGCTGATATGGTTATTTCATTGGAAAGTCTCCCTGCATTTTCCACTCTAAGTAGTTTGATTGTGGAAGTATTGATCTTATGATTAACTGCAGAAGATACAGGCGTAGTAGAAGTCCTAGTGGAAGCAGGAGTTCAAGAAGATACTATTCTAGGTCTCATTCTCGCTCGAGGTCTAGGTCTAGGTCTCAGTCTCGTTCTCGGTCTCGCCCACGCTCAAGGTCTCGGTCTCCTTCCAACTCTCCCAGGTAAAGGCTTTGGTTTGCTGAGAAATTTGACAGCCGCAAGTGCACCAAGACTTATTCAAATAACTGCCATTTCAGGTTTAAGAACCGTTCAAGACGCTGATTGAAGATTGGGTGATCATATAGAGCGGAGGAGAGGTCGTTAGTGTAATTAGTTTATGTATTTGATTTAATTTAATTTCTCCCAAAGGTTGGAGAGACACGTTAGTCATGTCCTTGATTGAGTGCGGTGTAGCTAGTGAGTGTATTAGGTAATCTTGTTATACATGACAGGATGGATCATATTTAAAGGGAATTACTTGGTAATGTATCAGAAATTGAGTTGCATGATATATTGACTCGGTAGAGCCTGTCAGCGTCATGCTTTTTACCCCATAGATTTCCAGATCCTCCGACGAAAATGCAGTCCTCAGTTCCTCCGTACCTTACATACTTGGAGTAAATTATGTTGAAAAAAATAAATTATGTTAAAAAGGTAGTTTTTAAAACTGTAAAGCCAGCGCCCTTTTTACAAGGCAGCTCGTTCTCAGCATGTGATTCTACTGTCCCACCGTTGCAAAGAACATCGATCCTTGGCTTCCAAAGACCCAGTAAATTTGGGTTTTTTTTTTTTGTGCAAATAAAGTTTATTACGTTTGGATTGTTTTTTTCCCTATCAGCTTGGAATTGAATTTTGTATCACTCCTACTTCCGTTAAATAGTTTCACATATTCTTTTTTATAAATTAAAAATTAATACTCTCCCTAATCTTCTTCGTAAGAGAATTCTTGGGAGGGATCAAGTTGTTCTTATTTATGAGAACGAAGATCATTTATAATCATCTTATCATATGATTCCGATTATTTTTATGTTGTAAAAATAATAGTGAGACGGGAAGAAGACTAGAAAAGCCACCATGGCTTATGAAATGTGGTGCAGATTTCAGAAGGCCGCCCCCTTTTCTAGCGACCTCTATCTTGCTTTGTCGCACACCGTTCTTTACCACCAGCCGTCGCTGCCACCATTGTCGAACTACAGCCATCGTTGTTAACCACCGCTGCTCTCCTCTCCTCTCCCACGAGGAAAGGTACTCTTCTCCCTGCAAATCTCTATTAGAAATGGAGGTTGGTTTCCTTTCATTCTGATCTGCTCAGTTGACTGGGGGCTTTTTGCGTTTTTGATGATTAATTCGTTGCGGCATTCTCGAAACATAGCGGGATACGACCTTGGTGCTATTTTTTGTCAAATTTTTTTACTGGTTCCTTACTTCTTAGTAAAAACATACTTGACTGATCTCAATCTACAATTCTTGACTGATGTGCTTTGGTTGGTTCCTGGATCCTGGTGCTTCTATGTATTCTTTTTTCATGGGTCTTACTGATTCATGTTCCCGGTTCGGCTTCCTGCTTTTGTCATTGTGCCTCTTTTGGTTTCTGCCTTCCTGATTCGTTGTACTTATATGGATTCCTGCTTCTATGTTGTGTTCCTTGTTCGTGTTCACCCTTTTTCTATGTTTCCCCTTTCGCTGTTCTGATGGACAAATCTGAGTTCTTCTAGTATTTTCCCGTGTATGTGTCTTGCTTTAGCTCTGGTTGTTTGTTTCTTTGTGTTACTTGTTTCTTTTTGGTCCTGGTATTAATTGTAGGTTTACTAGTATATATTAGAATTAGAATTAGCAAATTCAAAATCTGAGGACTTTGAAGATGATGAAATATCGGATAAATGGACATTCTTTATCTTTTTTTAAGGAAACCAATGCGATTACTGAAATCCATCATATGATAACAACCTGTTTATTAATGAATGCCTGTTTCTTATGATGATGATTTTCAATCAGGTGTTTGACCATGATACGAAATGGTCGCCCGATGACCCAATGTTCGTCGAGGGCCTATAGGCCCATACTACCCTTTAGGCCTATGTTCTCTTGCAGTTCCCAAATGCCTGCTATGGCTGCTGCCTCAAGCATTCAGTGTTTCTCGGGGCCTAATTTAGGACATAAATCCTGGTTGCCAAAAGGTATATAGCTTGTCCAATTTGTTTGTTAACTTTAAGTCTTTGTATTTAATATGATAGGAACTATTGAGCTGAAAAATCTACACTGTCGTTGTTCTTAGCTTGCTATTTAGTGAGAACATTTCATTCTGGTTTATTTTACATAATGGCAATGGATTTCTTCATGTGATTTTTTTTTTTTTTGGGGGGGGAGGTGGGGAGGGGGTGTTATCTTTCACAGAGTTTTAGCATCAAATGCCATTTGATTGTGGGTCTAAATATGCAATTGATGATGTTCTAAGTCAGGCACCTGTCTACTCTACCCAATCTTTGTCATAACCGTGATTGATATTTTTTATTCTGTTTTCAATTCCCCTCATAGGAATGCCATCCTCAGACATTTCAGCTGCATCAAGCTTACATGTAACTGGGGATCAAAGTCTTGGTCTTCTATATCCAAGAATCCCGCTGCCATCCAGGCAAAAAAGGTTTTGTATAGTTCCTCGAGCATCAAAGGATGTCCCATCTGGCTTCCGTTATCCAGCCATGACAAAAAAACCAAGATGGTGGTGGAGGACTTTAGCGTGCCTCTCATACCTTATGCCTCTCCATGAGACATGGATGTACGCTGAGACAGCATACCATCTTCATCCCTTTCTGGAAAACTTTGAATTCATGACATACCCTTTCCTTATGGCAATTGGGAGCCTGCCGGGCTGGTTCTTCATGGCTTACTTTCTTGTTGCATATCTTGGAGTTGTGAGGAGAAAAGAGTGGCCTCACTTCTTCCGGTTCCATGTTGTGATGGGAATGTTATTGGAGATTTCACTTCAAGTGATAGGGACAGTGAGCCGTTGGATGCCTCTAGCAATCTACTGGGGTAAACTGGGGATGCATTTCTGGACAGCCGTAGCTTTTGGCTATCTGTTTACAGTGTTGGAGTGCATGCGCTGTGCTCTTGCTGGGATGTATGCTGATGTTCCTTTTGTATGTGATGCCGCCTATATCCAAATTCCTTATGATTAATTATGGATTAAGATATGGAAAAGGTTAACTTGGACTTTGCTTGTGTATCATAGATTTTGTTAAGCAGAACTTGTGAACCGTATGAGATCTCCACAATGCAAATATAGATTTGTTCCTTTGTAATATTTCTCCTTACTCTTTATTCTTATAGTTATGGGATGTCATCCTTTGATCTTGTTTCCATGGGGAAGGCAGGATTAAACATCCAACGGACATATTTGACGCACTGAATGACCCAGATATTCTTAGCACAAGACCCAGTTATGTATTGCTTCACCTTTTTCTAATGCTGTTTTTTAACTTCAGCTCTAAGGCTGTGTTTTGGCGTGCAAGATCTTTAATTAGGAAAGGAGAATGATTGATTGCATTGCATTGCATGTTTGGAAAATCCCAAGGAATCATTATGTATCGAATATGATGGAATCCGAATGCTTTGAAAAAACGTATGGAATTCGATTCTTTTCGACCATGTGCCCTGATCTCTCCACGTCCTTCCTTCTTGATCGCCCACACTTGCCTCTCCTCTGTCTGATCTGCGTTCCTCAGAACAGGACAACGCCATCCTCCAAGGCACGCAGAAGAATGGTTTCTTTCTTTCTTCCTTTTTTGGCCAACTGCAGAAGAATGGTTTCTATATGAAGCCACCCATGCTCGTTCTTTAAGACTTGTGCTTTGCATTGCATGAGGTCTATGATATACTGCACTTTTTAGGGATCATGAATAATGTATCTCCTTGTTGGCAAAAAAAAAAGAAAAAAAAAAGAATAATGTATCTCCTTCTATATTCTATATAATGTATTGATATATTGACTTAAAATGAGAAAATATTGTACAATGTGTTAAAAAATTGAAAATTAATCAATATTAACAATTACATTGATACACGTTGTATTAAAATATATTATTAACGCACTTTCACCAAAAAAAAAAATATTATTAACGCATCAGATTCTGTCCCTCCCATCTAGATTATAAAAAAGCATTTCAGCTGAATACAAATCTTCGTTCAGTGATGGAAGATCCTGTATCATTGAAAATTAGCTGTGGGGTATATTGAATGAGAATATTGAGCATGCAAATAAGATGAAAATAAAAATTGCTGCTGCATTCTAATAAAATAAAATGAGGATGAACTGATTAAAGAAGTGGCAGGGGTTGTAGCTGGTAGGGTTGAGGTTCTATGGAGAAGCGTAAGGGAGAGGATGTGATGTGACAGTGGTAGGTTTCAGTCTGAGGACTATACTGTTCATCGGAGTCCTCACGAATGGGATCTGTTCAAGTCATCAGAACTGTGATAAGATAACGTCAACTACAGTACAGTTGATCATTCCGCCTCCCACTCTTCATTTACTTCCCATCTCCTCACTCATCACCGCCCTTATTTAAAACGGGGTGAAAACATCAAAATCAACTAAAAAACATTTTCATCTAAATTAAAATAAAAATTCTCTAACATATCTATTTAAAATTTTATAAAATTATTTAAAATAAATCAAACACTCATTTAATTTTGTTGAGAGTTAAGTATTGAAGATAATTTTATTTAAAGCATCATCAAATATTAAATATTTATATCTTTCAACAAATATTTTAATTTGGGCTCATATATAGACTAACAATTTCTGCTATAATAGATTTTATCGCTGAAGTTAATTTGATGAAACATTCAGAATCAATTAAACAAATATTTTTACGTAAATCAAGATAAAACTCATTTTATATATTTACCTCAGATTATATAAAATTGTTAAAAAGAAATTGGAAACTGAAAAGCACAAAACATGGAAATGGAAGGGGTCTTTCCTTTAGTTTTGTCTGGAGCTAACAACGTCCCATCCATGCTTATTTCAGTAGCTCTTGTCAGCCCCCAAACAATTACAAGAGAGAGTGAATTTGAAGAACGGAATTAGTAAACGCAATTATAGGATTGTGGCATGATTCGGGGGTCAATCACGTATGGCTCCCTTAACTTTTGTTCTCAACCGTCTAGGATAACAACTTGCTATTTGGTGGGACCAGGCAGAGCCTGCAATATGAAAGTGAAAATCAAATAACAGATTCGATTGCAAGTGTGGCATGATTAAGGTGTAGGCCAACAGAGACACAGAGAGAGAGGGAGGGGGGGGGAGAGAGAGAGAGAGAGAGAGAGAGAGAGAGTCTTAAAGATGCTCTAATGAATCAGTTTACCCAAAGCTCTGCCTTGTTCCTTTTATTCATGGATCACTTTCACTTGACCCCCACGGGAATTGCAAAGCTTCCTCTCATGATCCTAAATCATCTCATCTCAATCTTCTTCTAAAGTGAATCCCCATTGTAATAAATAACAACAAAGTACTTTTTACAACCCCACGCCTCCTTCCTTTCCCTGGTCCATTACTCTTCCACCTCTCACCCTTACCTCATCCCTTCCCCACACTTTGATTCTCTCAATCAAGTCCCTTTGTCCCCTTCTAATATTCTTCCCAATCTTTATTCTCTACCCAATCGTGTCTTTTTAGGGGATGTGACAAGTACAGACTCGGTAAGGTGATTCACTCACTATAACTGGACACCTCCAATTCATTTTAGAACCCTGATCCCTGTTTGCATCTACAATTAATTTGATT
>QFDD01005976.1:0-11667 GCA_006871305.1 Vachellia collinsii | reverse complement strand
GGTTTGAATGTTTAAAATTAACCTTTAATGATTTAATAATTTAATAAAATTAACCTTATTTTTCCTAAAATTATGCTTTTAGATTTATCATTTTAGCAAACTACACTTTAATATATCATAAGATTATACCATTTATTTTTAGAATCATAAAAAATTTATATTTTTTGAAAATACATAGCAAAAGGATTTTTTGTTTTTTTGGCATGGATGAAATTTTCATGGAAGAAGAGGGGGGAGTATTATTTGTTTATATTTTGTATTTTATAGCTATATTTCATTGTAAAGTCTAAATAGAACCATAATTTTAATCACATACATTTTAAAGGTTTGGATACAAAATTTAAAAAAGTCATTATGTTATATTTTAAAATTATATGAAACTTTTTATTAGGATGAGTCATGAGTGTGAGATTTATTTTTTTAAAAAAAGGATAATTCAAATGAAAGTACAAGATACAATTGAAATCATAATATTTAATGTTTTACTAATTTATATTGAGAAATTTATAAAACATACTATAATATTATACACTATCATTTTTAGCATCCCATGCACCGCACAAGGGTTAACTCTAGCTAAAGACTAAAAATAGTATCCTCTATATTATTATATCAATATTATACATTCATTGCCCTCAATATATATAATTGTGTGTGTGGAGGCAAATATTTTGAGAGAATCACAATTAAATATCAAACAAGAGACATAACATTTAAAAAGTGGAAGAGACTAATTGGTAAGTTCTTAGAATTTATTGGATATTATATCTCTTAGTTCGAATTTAATTGTGATTCTCCCAAATATTTTTGAACAGTTGCTGAGAAGTTCATTGATGATGTTAAATTCCTTTTTTCTATTTAAAAAAAAAAAGAATTCCTTTTCTCTATTATTGATGTTCAATCTCAAATATTTTTGTGACTTCCCTTCAGTACATAAAAATTACCAGAAGTCTAGAAGCAATGCATAGTTAAAAAAGAATCAACTACTTTCAACAAGACTTGTATTATCTTGTTTGTCTGCCTACTTAAAAGGATAAAATATCCTTTACTCTCTAAAGTGGAAAATACATGTTTATGCTATTCTAGAGACTAGCATATTCTAAAGTGGAAAATTTTAGTTCCAGGTACTCCAAAAAGCAAAAATCTCGAAGGAAGAACCTAAGATCCTTTTTCTATATTCATACATTCACAATAAGATGTATATGTAAGATTCATATTCTATTTCTAGGGTAATCATTCATTTTGCATCTATTTTTCGATATATTACATTCATTTTTATGAATGTAAGATATCGAAATAGAGTTCATCCAGGTTCTCTCATGCAGCCTCCAGGAAGAAGAAACTTGAACTTATGTGCATTCTGTATCAAACAAGCAGGAAGATGAACCGCGGAAGCCGATCTTGGGATCGATCCCATCTTTCTAATCAACTCCTGGAAGGAGTATTCTTCAGGGAGCATATCATAGAGATCATTCCCTTTACATATAAGCTCCTGGATTCTCTTATAACTGAGAAAATCTCTCTGTTTCACACGGTCTGCATGACTATAAGCTGTCATTTTGAACACAAACTCAGAAATATAACGAAAGCAGAAGCTGCAGTGCCATCCTGCATCTGACAAAATCACGTCAGTTCTTCGGGAGTGTCTGTAACGAGTCAGGGGACCATACACATTCGCGGTGGCCCGCCAGCTGCTGTAGTCTACAGGGAATTCAAATGAGTACATGTAGTGCTTCAGTTCAAGATGCATAACAGGAGGAATTTCATCACACCATTGAAGCAGTTTCAGGGTGTGAGGGCTAGGAATCTCATCTGTATCTGCCATAAGAAGAATGTCACCATTCATAATCTCTGCATGGTGTAACAATGTATTCATAGCTGAGCGTTGCTCTGACTCGAGCACAAAAGGGTTCTGATGTGATCCATGGGTTGCATTTCGGCCAGGGAACACGCCATCAACAACCTTGTCTGCAGCAAAGGCGAATCTGGCCCGGTTTGAGGCAAAGAATAGAGGTTTCGGAATGCCTGTAAATGTAGTGTTGGACTCGAGGAGCACAAATTTTGAAATGTAAGGATAAAGCTCTCTCCATCTAATCTCTAGTATGTCTAACTCATTGCTAAAGATGATTGCATCAAAAATGCGACGGGGTTGAGATCGAAGCGACCAGTCATGGAGGCGGCAGAGATGGTCCATGGAGACATTTTCTGCATAATAGTGTGGTATACGTGTGAAGGGGGCTGGGGGTTTGTCCCAAACTGGTCGGAAGAAGTATGAAATCTTCTGGCCATGGATGAATAATTCAATTGCAAAAACTATTGCGAATAAAATAAGAAAGACACAGCGCAACTTGGGAGATTTCTGTCTAGGGGTAAGGTGAGTCTGGTAAGCCATGCCTTGAAGAGAAAATGTTTGTAAATGGAAGCGATTAAAGCGATTAACATGCTTGCCCATTCAATGAATTCAAATGCGAATATATCATGTTCACCTGCAAGCTCCAGTGGTTTCATCAAAATGGATTAGAATCTAGAAACTTGAATACAAAGTGAACATATCATGCCATTCAATGCAAATTTTCAAAGCCAAGCAGAGTCAAGTATACTTTGCAGCTATTAACTAATACCACAAAAGCTGTTCCTCCACAAAGTAAAAAAATATATTTAACAGATTCTCAACATATTTTGGCGACTCAAACATTGGAATAATGCCTTGGATTTATATTAAATTACACATAACTAATGTTCATACCCATACATAAGAATTAGCCACTCAGATTTAGGTTTCATAGACTTGAGTAAAACTATAAGGTTTTGAAAGCCAGTAAAAACCATAATAACATTGTTCTTCATTGTCAAAAAGATCTGAATTCAACCTCTTTTATTGAGTAACTGACCACTTTTCCAATAACAAACATCAACATTGATGCCCAACGTCCCAGGAAAACAGTATACATCAACAAGAAATTTACCACAAATAAACAGAGTTATCTCAATTGAAGCTCATCCACTTAATGCTCTCAAATTATCCAACAAAATTTGTCAACACCTTTAACTCTTTAACTATCAAATCATTGTGATGAGAAATAACATGAAGTCTCCACGTTCATGCATCTGGAGAAAAGACGATGCAAAAGAACATAACTATAAATGGAGTCAGCATCCCATTTTCATAAAACAGATGTCGAAAGCGCTGGATGCCCGAAACGTCTTAAAAATCTTGAAGCTAGTAGGAACCGTAAGAGGAAATTCCCTTTGACTATTAGGTACAGAGCTTCGAGCTCAAAAAGATAGTAAAGATTTATCCCGTCAAACAAATAAATCCCTATTCAACTGAAAGAAACTGTTTCCACGCAGAAAAAACAAAATGCCGACAGAATCAAATCTCAATCATTAGAATTTATTGATACCTCTTGCCTTTTTTTCTCAGAATAAACCCCCAAATGTCATTCCACCACAAACTTCAAGGTTAACAAATTTGCCTCAAATTTCCCAGCAAGGAAACCTTCCATAAACCCTGAGAAGCAATGAAACTAGTGAGCGAGAGGAAAGTACGAAGAAGGCAAAGAAAAGAAAAGGAAAGCTATAACAACACGCATACCTTAACATTAATGATGAAGAACAGCGAAAGCTAATAGGGTTAAAGTGAAGGTAGGGAAGATTGATGATAGTTTGTGATATCGAAAAGGTTGAGGGAGGGAATGGGGGCATTTTCCAGAAATAAAGAGAAGAGTGAGAATAATGCTCATTGTGTGAGATTGACTTGACGCCATGACGGCATTACCAGCTGAAGCATGCGGCGTTTCGCAAATGTCGAAAATGAAGAAGTGGATTTGAACAATTTAAGGTGTGATCACCCATAATCCTCATTCTCATTCCTATTTTTATCATCCCATTTCATTTGATATTTTGGCTTTAGGAGCTGTGCTGGCTGGAGAAGCAAAAGCAATGTTATTTTAGGAGGCCAAACAAAAAAAAAAACAATATTTCCTAAAGAATTTTTTATTATATCATTTTTAAATATTTTTTAAGTATGTCCAACACTTCAAAGCATTTTATTGATCATCCAACAATTAGAAGTATTTTTTCAAGTAACCTCAAAATATTTAAGAAACTAAAAGTATATAAAAAAATACTTTAAAATATTAGATGTATACAAAGAAAAATACTTATGATCCAAACTTAACCTTTTTATTACTGTTGCTGGTATAATACTTATGTGCTAAGTTTAAACTAAAGAATAGATTTAATGATTGGGTTGGACCATGGTTTTGAATGCCCAATCGAACAATAGGGGATCCAACTAATAAAAAAAATTGGTGCCAATTAGTAGACAGGATATAGTTGAAGGAGTTAGTCTTTTATAATATGATAAATTAAATTTCTATTAAAAAATAAATCTACATTTAATATTTAATAGTGCTACAAATATAATTATTTTCCCGGAGTCATGCGAAGCATGAATGGGCCTTGTGGGAAGTTGAGGGCAAAGATTCGGGAGTTTACGAGGATGTGACAGAGTTGGAGTGGAATAAAGTTGTCATTAGGATGAAACTAGAACTGGAACATTGTTTAGAAGATTGAACTTTTTCTGACGTAATGAAAAATGCTTAAAATATTAAAACAAACCAATAAAAAATGTTTTTAAGAAAAAACAAACAAACTGGTCATCTCGAAAAAAAGTTGAATATTTTTTAGGGCATTTTGTAGTCATATGGCATTATTTTACAAGAAAAATTATTTCAAATGCTGATATTCAGTTGTATATATAAAAATTTAGTTGTACATAATGTGGAAATTCTGTTAAATATGTATAAAATGTCATATTTTACAATTAATTTTTTAATGGGGGACTTTTCCCCAATTCTCATTAATTATTTTTATAAAATTTTTATTTAATTATTATGTTATCAGTTTCACTTCAAGTCTAATTAGTTAGATTATGAAAACCGTGAAGTTAAACTGCTGGCAACATGCTTTTGTTTTTATTAACAATTTAATGATATTAATTAATTCCCATTATTTAATTTAAAAGGAATAATAATAATTATTATTATTATTATTATTTTTAGTCATTGATCAAGAGAATGACTTTTATTATTATTTGGGAAACACCACAATCAATTAAAAAACACTTTTAACTAAATCAAAATAAAATAACTCATACATAGTTATCTTAGATTGCATAAAATCACTTAAAAAGGTGAAATGTCAATGTATGTGAACAAGGTATACTACTCATAACTAATCATGGGAAAACTGGCCAGCTCACGGTTGTAGGTTGGCTGGCCTCAATGTAACATCATGAGATATTATCCATGTTTAGTAACTCGTAAGCATAGGATTTTATCTTTTTGGAATCTCATAGTCACCCAAAAAGAATCTCAGTTCTCAATTGCCACGCCTCGATTATATAGATGACATTCACTTCGGACGAGTCTAACCAATGTAGGACTTAAGCGCACTATACCTACTACATCTCCCTTGTCCCTTCACCCACTCTGGGGTCCTTCAGGGTATTAAGTCCTTAGTAGCACTTGGTGTTACACTCAACCCGTGGGTTGGGTGGGATGGGCTGAAAGAGACAGCCCCCAAAATGCCAACCCAAGCCCGTCTCGCCAACTCGCCCAAAAAAAATTATAAGAAAAATTAAATGAAATTAAAACTTCTTTTACTGTACAATATTATTTTATTTTAGCCAAAAAATAATATTATTTTTTATTGTAATTTTAAATATAGTATTATAGATATTTAACATGAAAAAATAAAATATTTATGTTACTTTTAATTGTATTATGTGTTATTTATCCTATAAAAATAGAATTTAATTTTACTATTTTCTTTTTAAAAAAATATTGAGATGAAAAAATGTATATTATACTATTTTAATTTTAAAAAATTGGGTTAGGTTGGTTAACAAGGTAGCGCCTCCCATTTTCTAAACCCAATCCCGCTATATAATGGTGTGGTCATGGGCCCAACGTGTATTCCCATTAGTACTCATGCCTAATTGGTAAGTGAAATGCCACTAAGGGTTTTATTTTTAACCCAAATAAATAATTAAAGATTAAGAAGTAAAAACATCCATTATTTCTACCAAAAGAATGTATAGTACTATGTTTTTCTAAAGTGTAAAACACCTATGAATATTTAGAATGAAAGTAAAAAAATGATATAATTATTAAACATAACTTGACACCATTACCTTTTGTCATAAGATCCACATTATTTTTATATATTTATATATGTAAAGATATTATGTTATATTTAACATTCATGATGATATTTTTGCTTCCAATCGACTTTATATTTTTACATTTCTTACAAGTACGTATATAGTGCTGGATATTGTTTGGTAAAAAAATAACAGGTATTCTTACATTTAAACTTAATAACTAAATATATATTAAGTTGGATTACTGTGTAGTTATAGTCCACTACACTGGCTTGTAATAACTAAAGAATATTATAATAACTAAAGAATATTGCCAGCGCTCTTTCCAATGCTGGCCGGTTTGATGAGGCCTGCCCCAAATATCATTGATGAGAAATATATTTGTTCTATGAAGTCAGCACGCCTGGCTTGCCCTGGTGAAAAAGTTATGTCGATTTACAAAAATATTAAAAGTATATATTTAATTTTTAAAAATTTGAAATTTATGTTAAATTTTTATTTAATTTTTAAAATTTAGAAAAATGTAGTTTTAATTATTTATTAGTTTTATTTAACCAAAACTTGTGACTTGACAAATTCTTCAATTAAATATTAATAAAATATTGTTAAATTTAAAAATATAAAAAATAGGTATATTACATAATTTTTAATATTTAACTATATTTGAACATAATTTAATTACAAAATGATAATTAAATAAGCAATTTTTATTAAGTAAAACTATAGTGTTAATGACAAATGACTAAAAGTATACATTTTAGCCTGCAAGGGTCGGGTCCGACTGGTTGACAAGGGGAAGGCAAAGCGCCGCGTACCCGCCAGGTCTTGGGCTCGATTCCTTGCGAGGCATTTGGGATTAGTCTGGCACTTTGTGCTGGGATACCCTGAAGCAGCGATTACATCCTACTCAAAAAAAAAAAGCATACATTTTAAATGCATACTTTATCTTTAAAAGTATAAATATGTAAATAGGTTAGATATGTTTTCTAAAATTTAACCTAAAAATCTGTAGGTTGGTTTGTTTGCACATAAAAAAAATAAAATCATATTTATATTATATATATATATATGAATTTATGTTATATATAAGTTTTTTTCATTCTTGTTATAATTTGGAGATAAAATTATTTTCAGATTATTAACTTGGCTTTTAAAATTTAGGCTTTTTAATAAGTTTCAAGTCAAACCAATCCCTTGTACAGGCCATGTTTGTGCTGAAAAAAAAAATCTTGTTACAGGCCATAGAACAGTTTGAGGCCAAACCTTTACAAAAAATTATAGGTCTACTAGGGATGAAGTCTAATCTAATTTGGCTTGTTTCTACCCATAATTTTGACCCAAAAATAAAAAGGAAATGGACTCTTTTTTTCCAAATTGGTAAATGGATTTTAATGATTTGCAGATAAGAATTTTCATTTGCCATACAAATGTTCTACTTGTAAGGGGAGAAAGTTTCTTTTTCTATTTTTAAATTACATACATATTAAATTTTGTTTGCCTAAATATACAAATTTATCTTCAATTTATTATTGTGCAAGAGTGTAAACTTTGTAATATCAAGGTAGAGTGTATCTTAATTGGGGGTGAAATAGAATATTTATTAAATTTAAAAATAGAATTAATGAGAATTAATATTTTTAATTCCAATAAAACATATTAAGACTGACTTGTATAAATGTATTTGAATCATCTCATCATCCTTTTCCTCATTTTCTTTCTCCTCATCCATTCTTACCGTTGAGGGCAACAAATGAACCGTTGTACTTTAATAATTTTTCCAATCATGATTATAATACAAGGTAAAATATGAATAAATAAATTTAAATTATTGTAATTTAATTTGGAAATTTCATGATTTTATAAAATATTGAAAATTTCAATCCTTCATTTGTTAATCCAAATCTCAGAATTCAAAAAAATTTTAACCATCCTATTCCACATGAAAAAGTGTAAATTATATTATATTGAATAAGCCCACTTTGATTATATGACTATTTAAATTAAATTATACTATTTTAATTATATTTAACTTGATTTATTAACTTTTATACCACTATCTTAATCAATTAAATGATTGGTCTCATTTCTCAACATTGATTTTTACTGAACTGGCAGGTGGAAAAAAGTAATGTTGTGTCCTCATTTTGATTTATTTTTAAACAAATAAAATGTTAGGATTTATTAAGTTACATTATTACCCCTCCTTCCTCTCTTCCAAACCCTCGCACCCTATAGATCTGAAGCAATAAACTTCTTCTCCTGCATTGCTCACCTTTCTTGATTCTTCTATGTCTTCTTCTTTTTACCTAAGATTTCTGGGTTCTATCCCCATGGCCGTAGGTGCTTTGATTTTTGGTGTGGAGTGTACTGGTTATCGATAGAAAGAGGAGAATGGTCAGTGATTTATTTTAAGGACGAACAATCATTGATGAACAAAGAGAACTCAAAGAACAAATCAAAGAATATTAAAGTATCATCCTCTGTTTTCAGCTTCGTCTCTGGAAAGAATGAAATAGAGGAAGTTGAACGGCGACAGGAAAGAAAATGGCAATCGGAGAGGACAAAAAGGAAGAGGGAGGAGTTTGGAAATCGTTCGATCCGATCATTCATCGACAAGGTGTCGATGAACACAGATCCTATTACTCTCAAGGTGCTCATCACGTCACCGCTTTCGACTCTTGGAGGCGTTTTTCGGAGAATCTTTTTGAGCGACAAGAACTGTACAGGGCAAGCATTCAACCGATCTTGTTCAAATTTCATGCGATGTAATCTTGAACTTCATTTTTCTTCCGTTTCTTTCAGTTTTATCAATTCGAAGTGAAATCTTTTAAGTGTTTCTTTGTTGCTGTCGTTTGAAAATTAGTTTTCGATGTTTATGATCAGAGACGAGCATTCAACCAGAAGAAGTCAAGGTTCTTGTTATCATTAGCTCTGATGAAGAATGCGAGAAAGGAAACAGAAAGGAAGGAGGTTGAGAAGAAGAAGAAGAAGGAACTGCTAAGGCAATAAACACAAAACACACTCTGTAAAGAAGAAATGCGAAGAAACTAAATTAAATCCTTGAACCGAGGTATTTCCTTCCCTCTCGTTCCGATGTCTGTAACAAGTGTCTAAAATTCAACTGCTCTGTTTTAGATATATCGTTGCTCCAATTTCATATGATTCACTCAATATCTTTATCAGCGGTGGAACTATTTGGCCTTTTGCTTCACTTCACATACCACATATTAAAGCGTCCAAATCCTTATTTGGTGATACTCTTATTGTATTCTAGTTCTTGGTAATCGTCACAGGGATTGATCTTCGTGTTCCCTTGTTACTTTGTTGAAAAATCTAAAAGCCCGATGTAATTATGTCTTTTCTGCTTACACATATGTATTTGCTTTCTATATTGCTCTGATTCAATGGGATTATAACATTTATCCATGCCGTTTATTTAGAGAAGCTAACTGTCATTAGCTTTTTTTCATTGTAACGGGTGATTATCAATTTGGATTGTGATTTTATCTCCCCTCATTCAAGCATGTGTGGTTGGTGCGTCGTTGGAAAAAGGAAGGACGGGACTTAACGGTTGAAGTCTGAAAGGAAAGCTGGAGAAGATAGTGTGGTGCCTCTAAAATGAGGTAAATACCAATTCACTTGACTATCTTTGAATCATCATGTTTTGTTTTTGGGTATTCTGCATGATAAGAGGAACACTTATGTCAATTGCATTATTGAGTTTAATATGGTTCCATTCCCTCGAATTGAAGAATCCAGCAGAAACAGAAATTTGTTAGGGAAAACAATGTTGTGCATAGGACGAAGAGAGCTTATCTATAAAAAGAATTAAAATTACTAATTACGGTAAATCTGTACACAATTATTATTTACAATGATAGAATACAAATAGGAAAGAATCTTTACATTTTTCCCATGCAGAACTGTTGATGCGCCTATGGTCATTTTCATAATGATGAGTGAAAATTGGAATTGAATGTTTGTGTATAATGTTATACAAGCAAAATTTGAAACACTGACATGTTCCAAGTCTAAAAACTAAAAAGTAAGCTTGTGAATCATGAAGATATGGTCATAGGCTGCGGTAACTCTGGCTGCCATTTCCAGATGGAGAGCAAACCAGTGCTGTCTCCAGTGAAAAAGAGTCCAGCAGGGCCTTCTTCTATAACTCTAATCTCTTGTTTTGAGAACAATCTTCCTCTTGGAGCAAACCTGAACCAAAAATGAAACACAATTTTAGGTTGTGATAACACATGGTACTTGGGGAATTATTGCATGGTCTCAAGGAAGAGATTGAAAGGAGAATTACAATTAGGTTTTAACCAGGGAACACAAAAACTCACAAGGACTTGTCAATAGCGAATAAAAGCGGTTCATTAACAAGTTTTTGAGACTTATAAAATAGTTGAGAACTAATTGTGATTCTCGTTAGATTTAGTTGCGTAAGTGTCTAATAACAAATGAAGAGCATGTAATGATGAATTTCAATGTCAAGATTTAGAACAAATTTACACTCATTTCCTATCATTTGGACTTTTTAATGATTAAAGTCATTTCTTGGTTCTGCATAGTAATTGCCCCCATAATATTAAACTAAATAAAAATGGAAATATGAAGTATACTCACGATGGCATTTCATATAGCCCAACTGAATGGTTGCTGCTTGAACAAAACAATACAGGTTTTCCATTTGCATCTTTCATCCCATTCATTTTGACCAAACCCTGTAACAGTCATCACCGAACCTATGTGTCAGGGGCATTTCTAAAAACATTACATGCATGTGAAGGCCGAAAAACACAAGGACCAACATGCCCATAATTTCTTTTTCACTTATAAACACCTTTATATTTACGACATGAGGCACAACAAATCTAAAAAGCAATTCTAGCTCGATTGGAAAGACACATTTTATCTAAAAAAAAAACTCACATTATCTTCATGGTGCGTGTGCACTTCCTCTAAAGTTCCTCTCTCAGTGGCAGCCCAAATCTTTACTGTGCCGTCCAATGAACTTGATAGTAAGTACTGATCCCAGCAAATAAGGGATGTCACTACATCAGTGTGTCCCTTCAAGGTCATCTTGTGTTGCAATGTGTTGACATCCCAAATCTGAGAAAACAAGAGATCAATAAATCATCTCAAACTAATGCGAGCGATTTTTTTATTGAATACAATGAAAATAATGCAACATGCATTTTCAAAAATATACAATACTTCTTGTTTCTAGTTTGTGTTTCTTTGTTTGCAAACCTGTTTTATAAAACTAGTTTTCAAGACAAGGTTTAAGAAGCAAAAGTAAAAGAAATCTGTTTGGATAATTGGTTTAAAAAATTACATTTAAAAATAAATATATCTAGACTGAATGGTACTGAAGTTTAAATGAGAACTCAAATCTTTAAATAAAAAAAAAAGTCATCAAGTGGAGAATAATAAAGCGTTTCTCAATTTTCCCAAACAAAAATTAAGAAATGCAAAATCAAAAGGGAAAAAAAAAA
>QFDD01005975.1:0-15205 GCA_006871305.1 Vachellia collinsii | reverse complement strand
AAACCTATCTGTTTACAAAAGACCGACAGCTGGTGTGATTCTCTCCTTAGATATGCAACAGCGCAAGGAGGCCAACTTGTAGTTTGTGTTATAGGATTTGTTGATGGAAAAATACATTGAATACATGGCAACAAAGAGGGAAGCTTCCCATGACAGGAATTCACAAGTTAAGTGGAATGGCAGGTAGTGTTGATGAAGCTAAAGTGGAAGGGAGGCATATGGGCAGCCAAAAAAGGTTGCCAGCCTAATGGAAAGAAACAAGGCAATAGCAGAAAGAGAGGAATGGGAAAACTCATAGGGGCCCTCGTGAGAGTTATACATATAGTTTAGTGTGTAATGATGAGATGCTACATGAAAGCAGAAAGTTGTTTGTCTACTCATCATCCACGTCCCCACCTCTACTCAATCACACCCACATTCCATAACTCTCCTTTGTTACCCCTTTCATTAGCTAATCCAACAAGTAATTCAAACTTGATTCATCGCCAACCATGCCTCTCCTTTTCTGCTTTCCCCCCACACACTGACTCTTCACCTTCTTCTTCACTGGGTCTGTTCAGCTCGATTCCCCCACAATCGGTTTTATCATAAACACTCGATTGGGGGTGCGGGTTCCACTCTCTATCAATACTGGAATGAAAGTTTCCCTCAAAAAAAAAGAAAAGAAAAGAAAATACTCGAATGAAAGTTATAACAAGCAAGAAAACTTCCCTGTACCTTTTCATTCACTGTACTTGAAAAAATATATTTAATCTATTCATTGGCCCTGGACATAATAAAGAGTTGCCACATTGTCCATTGGATGAACCGCTTTAAGCGTATTTAATATACACATAAATTATTTTGAATCGGTACACGAACTGATAAGATACATGAATCCACCACTTTTTGGTCATCATTAAGCACAACATAAATTACGTTAAATGTTTCACTCGATGTATCCATCATTGTTACAATATACACATCAAATTAGTTAAGGAACGCAACTTCTAAATTTATGAAGTATAAAACAAATTCTCACTACAAAATTGTATAGCAGACGATGTTACATGACAGATGTGCATTATCAGATGGAATTGCTCTATACAGTTTTTTTGCATAAAATTTTGATATTTCCATTACGAATTACTTATATTTATCATTCTGTCGATAGAGTTACTACACAAAATCCGCCAGGCATAATTAACTACATTGATAAAATATTGCACACCACCAATTTGGCAATTTTGACACATTCTTTGGATCTATTTATTCAATATGTGTGTTTATTCTTGCCCCCTTTTGTTGTTGGTGCTAGGAAACCTGTGTCCGTCCCTCATCATCTCCAACATATTTACACACACGTAGTTTATATGTACATATCCCTCAAAGGCATAACGTACACGCGCGCGAGTGTGATAGAGAATGCTCCAACCATATTAAAAGCTTTAATTGTACATGAATAATTACGAAACAAAAAGGGAGGGAAACAGTTCATGAGCAACTGCATCGAACCTTAACTCCAAAATACCTTATGTCATCGCCAACCAGTGTTTGGCCATTATGTCCCCCTCCTCCGCAGTAACTCCATCGGATTTAAAGGCCCCAACTTTGACATCGTTTCCTCACAAACACAAAAAAAATGAAAGACCGCAAAAATGCTACCAAACAAGGCTGGCTCGCCAGGTGCATGAAGGCACCCATCAGACTCCTCACCAAAGCCAAGCACTTTTACATCCACGGCGTCACCGAGTGCTCCGGCCGCTTCCCTTACCTCGACGCCTCCATGGGCTGCCCCACCGGTCAACTCTCCTCCCTCCCCCGCAGCTTCAGTGTTAGCTCTGCCAGATCAAGCTCCGCCGAAGATTATAAGGAGCTCGTCAAAGCTGCTGCTGCAAGGAATTGTGTCAGTCGAGTTGATTTTGAGGTACCGGCAAAACAGCCGGCGGCACCGGTGAGAGTGCCTCGGAGTCGCAGCGTCGTCATTGGAAGAATCGATGAAGACAAGCCTTGTGACTTCGGGGACGATCTACCAATCAGGCCCAACATATATCCGAGAAGCAAAAGCTATGCTGCTCGCAGGAGATCAGGAGTGGTTTAACATTCAGGCAAAACTATGGTCAGCTGAAATGAACATATATATATTTTTTGTGAGAATTATATTTAAAATATTGGTTCTTCTTCTTCTTCTTCTTAGTATACAGAGCGTGGCTTGAGATCTCCAAGTTTAATTTGAGGTTGTATTGGAATGCATGAGCTTGACGGAAATATGTCTAAAATCATAATGCTTAATTTTTATTTTTATTTTTGCAGAAGGTTATGAAAATTTGTGCCCATGAAAGTGAGTTAATTTTAATTAATTCTTCTGTTTTTTGTCTGTCAGGGTCTAGGGTTTATTTTATGTTTATTTGCAGCTTGGACCTGAATGAAACAGATCAACTAGAAAAAAGAGAGAAATTATCCATACTTGTGTACATAGTGCTTTGTTCAGATCCTGCATGTTTTTAGATTCCTTCTTGAGAAATCAAATATGAGTATACATACATGTTTGGATGTTGGATAGATGTTAAAAGTTGATTACCTCAATTTCTATTTCGAACCAGAAATAACCGATTCTCAAAAATTGTAAACCGATGACAGACAATTAAAAAATGGATGAAAGTGAATATTTTGCCCTTGGAACAATTGAAGTAAGAAAGTAAAGCAAAATTCAATCATAAAAAAAGGGTGAAATTAAAATTGGTATCCCTATGGTTAAATTAATTATAAAATATAGATTTACTAACACAAAAACGTAAACTTGTTGACCATATAGTTATATACAATGCATGCCTGCCAATTGAAGAATTAATACATAATTCTGATAATAAGGGAAAAAAAACCCTTGAAATAATAATTGACGTTGGCCCACGCGCAATCCCAGAGCAGAGATGTGAGGTTGCAAAGTAGGAGTGATTTAGAAACATCCTCACTCACCCCTTCTCATCATTTACCACTCATTGCTTCTTAAACACTGCAACTACCAAACCACTTATGAGGGATTGAATCATTCTACTTATGTCCTTTTCCGTCTCCTTTCTTCTCGCTTCTAAATGCACTATACATATCTCTCTTCCCTCTTCTGTAGATGCAGGACTTGAAAAGGCAAATTTTAACAAAAATCTGCTTGGGCTTCCAGGGCAAATACAATACTTGACCGCTTCATCCAAGCCACTGCGCAACAATTACTTAATACAAGTAACAAGGCTGGCTAATTGGCCTAGTACATATGTTGCATCCTATCTTAGTCACAGTATTCATAGTGTTCATGAATAATGATTATGGGGAACAAACTAATTTATAATCCTACACAATTACATTCTTACAGGCATCATCTAGCTCCCAATTTGGGGGAGCTTTTTTTTTTTTTGCCAACAGTGTGGGAGCTAGCCCTCTATGGATGGCGTATTCGTCATCATACAAATGGAATCCAAATATATATATATATATATATGTGCCTATGGTACTATGATACAGAGAACATCCCCCCTTTCGGAGGTGCAAATGAACACCTGACATGTCAAACCATGCGACAACAGAACAGAGCATCTATCAACAACCCCGTAGGTCACGCCACCTGAGATAAATTAATCCGGCACGGTAGTGAGTGTAAGCCCCAGCCACGACCAATACGTGGAACAATTGGTGGCTGTGGCCAGCGATGTCGAATTTGCCCGGCATCCATCTTTCAGGAATCCTGGTGGCATAAACAAGAGCCCCAGCTCCATAGAAAAGGCCCATCAGAATCTCATACCCAGTTGTGTGTAACACCTCAGGCTCGCCCCAGAACCAATAAAGCTTATGCAGAATCGGTCCTACGCCACACAGACCCATGCCACAGAAAAGAGAAGCTCGAAAGGATCTGAATTTGGGTTTTTGAAAGAAGGGAAGCAGAGAGACCAGGGACGCGGCTATGCCTAACAGAGTTATAAAGCCCAAGTACAAGTTGCAGAAGAAGGGATAGCACATAAAAGAGTAATACACTGGAGGGAAGAAGGAGGTGCATATAAGTGATGCAATTCCAGTGTAATCAAGCCTCAGCATGATGTATGATAGGCGCTCTGAGTGGCAAGACACGAGATGGCACACACTGCTTACCAGTAAGCAAAACATGGCTCCTCCTAAGAATGCAAAAAATGGCAGCCTCGTAATAGGTTTCAGCATCAATGGAGCTATTATGTTGGCCACGTCCTCTTTTACGCTATGCTGCACAAATAAATAACATTAATATTCATATTATTACTTACGAGGATGAAATATGCTGGGCTTCCAAAAGCACTAAATTACCAGAACACAAACATCAGTGTGGTTGCTGCTGGAAAGTCGCTCTGGCAAACAATTGTAAAGAAGTTCCTTCACATGCCAACTTGAGGTTGTGCGCAAAGTAGTTTTGAAATCTTCGCTGAGTCTGTGAAGACCAGGCATGGAAGGGAGGCACGTCAAGAGCTCTGCTTGCAATTTGTTCATGTCGGCCTTCTTGAGCATCTCAGGAAAGTGCTGTAGAGAATGAAAATCCACGACTCTTGGTACTTCCATTGCGGTGTATATAGTCAATGATAGGAATAGGAAGAACCCGATCAAATGTCTGCAAGAGATATAACGAACTGTGACAGAGAAACAAGAGAATTTGGGAAAGACAAAGATTAGTTATTAAGGTCATTTGACTTGAGAGAATACAGAATCCTTTTAGAAGTTCATGCAGATAGTATATAGCACTTGGCGGGCTAGTAGCAGGACAAGCAGAAAGGAATATCTTGAATTGAATTAACAGTTTCTGTGTGTGTATTCCTTAGATCAAAACAAGAAGTGAGAAACTTTGAAGCAATAAACAAGAAGTTACATATCAGAGTCTTACGTCCAAACGTTTAGAGTTTCGTTATGGATGGAGAATATGCTGAGTAAGACCTGCTTCATGGGCCACCCAGATCGATAGTGACCGACAATGTACTCGTTGTCTCTCAAATAACCAGGCAAGGAATGATACTCAACAAGCTGGTACTTCACCTTCTTCCACAAACTTTTCACTTTCCCTTCCCTCACCGAACAAGCCCGCCGGTTTTCCATTGATGCCCAAGATACTAAAACAAACAAATAAAATTAAGTTAGTAAAAACAAATTCGATTGTAATAAAATCAAACTTCAAAAAGAGTGTCCTGTTCTATCACTGAGATGACGTTGGAAGTCAATACACCTGGCATCTTTAGCAAATACAAAGCTCTCAATTTTCAAGATTTCACCGGAAACTGCAAACATGGGAAATAATTATACAAACACACACAAAAGTAACCAAACACCAGTGGCCAGATGGGGGGAACACCTTATTTGATGCAAGCCCAACAAAAGAAAAGGAATCCCAAATATCCGAGGAAAGGACACAGAAAAGTACCTGAAAATGAAGAAGCACCAGCGGAGAACAGAGTGAGGACAAAGTCTAATAGTAATGCATGATTAGAAATAATGGGATTGGAGATGGAGAAAACCAGAGGCTTTAGCAGCGAGGAAATGAGAGTAAAATGCGAGAAATTCAATAGTGAGCCGAAGGGGATGATGACAAATCCGCAGTTAATATGGAAGAGAGGCAGAAGATTCTTGTGGGAGATGCGAAGATGCCAAGGATAAGTGGTGTTGCTTACTATGGTTTTATGTTTCAGAGTTTGGCACGTTTTGGTGGGCAATTCATCTGGCCCATTGCCAACTTTTGCAGGGAGCCATAACTACAACTAGCATATCTGCATCTACATTTCTTTTATATATGTCTTTGAAATAATTTTTTAAGGTAAGTTATGTCAGCTATCACTTCTTCAATCGTTTATTTCTCCACGTCTTTCATCTGCATCGCCATCGCCTCTTTTATGTCTCTTAAATTATTACTATTACGTGCTTCAAGTATTGCCCTGAATAGCTAATTAGCAAACACGTCCTTCCGTGTAGGGATGAATTTGACCTTGATCCACACAACAAGTTTCATATTTAGAACAAAGGGTCACTTGGTGCATTTAGTTTTGTCTTGTAATTCAGCCCCAAAACTGTATATTCTCCTATGCCCTTAAAGGAATGTTTGAATGGCGTTAAAAGTACATTGACGTAAGTTGAGATAAAACCCTTCTCATATACTTATCTCTAGACTGAAATCAAGTTGGACGAGTAATTTCTACCGTTAATCCAAATACGTACATGTATAAAAGTTAGATATAAGTTTTTTTTTTTGCCACTTTGATAAATCAAGTTAGTAATTTTTTACATGAATTTACAATTTTATCCCTCATTTATTATTATGTTTTATTCTATATTGAATAGGGGTTAATTTAAAAAGTCAATGAATTTTAATAGGCCGTGAGTACTCATCTAATTTATTCCCAGCCACACGCTTTTGTCCATTATTCATATAATTAATTCTTTGTTTTTTAATTTTATACCTGCTATCTGAATATCTAATCAATTCTTTCTAATTTTTGATCAAATCTCATTTTTAAATATATCTAATAAATACATTTTTATCCATAAAAAAATTTATATTCATATAATTTGTAGTATATGTATGATGGCAAAAAATTACATATAATTAACCATTTTTAACTTTTATTATTTTATTTTTTGACTTAAACGTATCACAATATGTAAATATAATATATATACATTATTTAATGAGATTTATGTTCTTTTAAATTAATTTTTATAAAATTTATTTATTAAATATCTATCTAAATAAGTTTCAGTTTCACAAAAATTATTTATGTTACTTTCAATCTTGAGTATAAATGGTATCATATCATCTAAAATTATTTTAACAAACAGTTACTTTTTTCACCGAGAATCTAAACTAACTCATTAATTTTTGTAAAGAGAAAAAGAAATTACCGTTATTATAATTCTCGGGAAAAAATTATGGGGACCCCAAAGTTGCGCTGCATCTCCCGATTCCGTACTCGTAATTGCAAATGACATGTCTGTCCTTTTCACAAATCTGATGTCATTTCTCATTCGCATATACGCAATCGAATTTGCCAATTTTGTGGAGCTCGTTGAGCAACATGTGGCTGTGAGCACTGCAGGAAAAGTACTTCACTGCTATAAAAAAGTAGTATTAGGATTTCACCAAAAAAACGAAAGTAGTATTATGAGTCTTGAAACCAACTGGGAACTAATTTTGATGGAATTTCTTCTTCATTTTTAAATTGTAAGTTACAAAAAAAAAATTAAAATATGAATCCGAATAAACAAAATTGTATATTCAATACAAAACATATCCAAAATTATACAGCAATCACTGTTCATGAAATTACAATCATCATGCAACCAAATTAAGAAATAATACATCAGGTGAACCATGGAAAAAATATAAATTCAGCCAAACAGCATTTTATCTTCAGTAAAATATAAGTTATACTTTTTTATACATCAAGCAGTTGGTTATTGTTTATAGAAAAGTCATTTTTAAACTTTTAAAAATATTGAAATCCCAAACATACATTTTTTGTCTTGTTTTGAGGCACTTCCATCCAACATTTTTTTTTTTGATCAACTACTTCCATCCAACATTAAATGTATACAATTCTTTAGTTTTTTTTTGGCCAACCTTGTTACTAATTTTTTTCACCGGACCTAATAGGCTTTTCCCTTATTTTATAAAAAAAAAAAAATCTATCATGGGTTCCCTTACTTTAGACCAAAGTTCAAAAAATCGGACTAAACATTGAATCGATCAAAGCAGTGGGTCAAGGGTTTATGGGTTAGATCGTGGTTAAACCAACCATATTAAAATAATGACATTTAGTTGACAATATTAAAATATAACACTTTTAATAATGTTTAATTTCAAAATATTCATCTTTATTAGTTAAAATCTTTTAGTTACGGTAATTAATAATCACTCATAATAAAAAAAATCATTAAAATTCATCTATCAACCATAAAATGTTAAGAATCAATCATAAAAAAAAATCATGTTTGTAGTAAAAAAGAAAAGAAAAGGAAGAAACGCCGTCTAGTTTTTCCCTTTGTCATTAAATAAAAACAGTAAACAAAAAAAAGGGAAATTGCATTAAAGTCCTACACAATAAAATTAATACCAGAAAGATCTCAAAAGTTGCTATTGGTAGCTCATTCACTTGTCAATGATATTCTTTTACTTGTTATTAACAACTTTTTAAAATCTTCATAATATTAATTTTTTGCGTGAGGCTTTAATGTAATTTTTCAAAAAAAAAAAAAGCAAAAGAAACATACATTTATAGTGAAAAATATTTTTTTAAAAAAAAATATAACACAAGCAACCCAATTTTTAACGGGGTTGATGAGATTGAAGGCGGGTTAATCAGAGTCATCCCCGCCTCCCTAATCAATGTTTGGCCGATCCAATTTTTTGAACATACTTTAGTTATGTGGCTACGGTTGAGAAGTCTGGAAGGTTATAGATGGGCCCCCAGGTAAGTTGGGAGTTCCTTGTCGGCTTTGGAACAAAGGGCTTGTGGTTACTCCCATGAACCCACACGACTATGGTGACTACACCCATGCCAAGCAACAGAGCTGGTTTCTGAGCAAATTAAATATTGTAACGAAAAGGATTTGAAGGTGAGAATGGAGGGTTAATATTGCTCTGAGCAAATAACTGTTAAATTTCCCTTTTCACGTTATTTATGGTTAAGTATGTGTGACTGTGAGATGAGTTTTTCACCAAGCCCAAGACACCGCGAACGTGTACAACCGTACGCCCGAGTCATTCGTGCGTTTTACAATTTGACAAAGCATACAACAATTGTCCAAGCCGGCACCCCCCACCATCATCTTCTTCATCTTCTCTTCCCAGTTCCCATACCTTTCCAACCATTTTTTGAGAAATTATTTTCAGATTACCGGTCACTCTCGGTCACATCCACCAGAACACCCCACGATTCTTGGCGTGCGTCAGTGAACCTGGAAGACTCATAAACTCTCTGCTTCTTTTGCATTACTTCTGATGGCCCCCTTTCCTTTCCTAACAGACACTTACCTCTCAACTCTATTTCATCTCTCTCAAACGTCATCTTCTTGAAACCCAACAACACGTTCCTTTCACTTTCCTCAACCAACTGCTCCTTCCTATTTAATACTCCACTCGCTGCTTGATATTTTGTTGCTTGGGTGAAGTTCCGGTGAGATGGGAAATTGCCAGGCGGCGGAGGCCGCCACCGTTATAGTTCAGCAGCCCCAAGGCAACAAGATCGAGAGGATTTACTGGTCCGTCAGCGCTGAGAAGGTGATGAGCTCGAATCCGGGTCACTACGTAGCTACCGTCGTTAACTCTTCAACTCTCAAGTCTCCTGACGGCACGCCTTTGAAGCATCTCAAGCTTCTACGACCCGACGATACTCTGCTCATGGGTCATGTTTACCGCTTGATCAGTTTTGAAGGTTTTACTGCTAACTTCATTCATTTTTCATGCTATTTCTCCCTGTCTCTGTTTTTTTCCCATTAACATTTTGTTTTTGGCTGTCACAAGATGTTTTGAAGGAATTTGCTACCAAGAAATGTGTGAAACTTGGGAAACTGTTGAAGCAGAGAGGTGGCATGGAGATTCAGATGAAGAACATAGAGTCCAGAGCTTCAAACCCGAGTGCCGTGAAGGTAAATAATATAGAATGCTGCCTCCACGTTTCAAATTACATAAACTCGACGCTACATCGTTAAGGCAGTCTAGTGTGTGTCTAGTTGGGTGGGGTTAGGATGTAGCTATTCTGCTTCGATTTTTGTTTCTGACAGGCATAAGTAGACATAGAGGAATGGAAAATGGAACACAGAAAAAGGGTACTAGGTCCTCTTACTTTCTCAATCACGATGCACAGGCATATTTATTTTTTCTTTTTGTTGGATCTGTCCGTTTTGTGTGGATTGACTCATAGATGATCATATCTTCTGAGCTTTGAAGATTCCGATATTTGTTGTAGTTAAATTCAAACATGTGGACTGATATTTCAGCCATACTCTGTTTTAATTAGATTTGGAATATGGAAGATGATTAACGCATCTATAAATAATGCTTATATATTTTTGCCAACATCTTGCTTTTCATGTGAGGATTCTAGTTTTTTACCCCGAGTCCTTGCTTCTGAGCCTCGTGTTGCTTTCATGTTATGAGCTAATGTGAATTGTCATTATCTGTGACCCTTTCATGGCGTGAGGCCATCGAAAGACCTAATTGGCCTTTATTACACTTGTGTGGGTGTCAGGCCGAAAAGGGAGTTCACCGAATGGCAAGCAACGGCAGAAGCAAAGTTGTGGGGAGGCACATTGGAGGACAGTGGAGGCCAGCCTTACATAGTATTGCAGAACTCGGAAATTGAGCTAACCTTCCATATTCACTATTGTAATCTACTAGACTCAGTGGGGGCTCTCTCTAAGCACATTTGTATATTCCACTCCTCCTTATGAGGCATTCACTACTAGATTGTGTAATTTCTTTCTGATAAACTAAGACCGATGTCTCATTTCGTTGGATTGGAAATGTGGGTTTTGCGTCTGCATTAAGATGTTGGGTAGGTTTCCCAACTGCCACAAGAGCTTTTTTGTGCTTTTTCGTCAGCTCATTGTGCTATGTGCACAAAACTTGCAGGGTGCAGGCAATGTTGTGGTGTGGTCCTACACTTTCTGCGTGTTTTTTACTACAAGATTGTGGTTTGCTTCCAAGTCTTGCTTATGGCATTAATGCCCATCGTGGCCTCTGTCCTGTGCTGTGATCACAAATCAGGATTTTGTCTTCAATTTTTTTCCGTAAAAAAATGCGCTGTTATAAAGTTTTGTTGGTAGAAATGGGAGTGAGAGAGTGAAGTTCACCTGTAACCAGCGTTACCGAACCTTTTTTACCCCTTGTTGGTGAATGAGGCAAAGTTAGATGGGAGATACGTACTTTTTCTATCCATTAATGATTAATGATGAGGACCAGAAAAAGTAGTGAGTTATGAACTCGGTTAGCTGAAGCCCTCTTCCTCCTTCGCTCTACAATTTTTTATAACAGAGTATGAAATTGTACCTAACTAACCAACGTACGTCTAGCGACTCCAAGTTGACAGAAAATTTGTACCACCGCGAGCAGCGACCATAAGCAAACAATCTGTAGTTGTCCTGAACAAAAACAGAGACATATCCCACAATTATTGGGTAGTCAGCAGTAGATCCACTGGGCAGGTGTTAAATAAATTGTATGGAATTTAACCAAGGCTTGCTTCTGTTTTGAATTGAATCATGGGTCAAGGAAGTGGTTTAAATTGTGTAAAATTACTTTTTAAAATGTTAATCCAAATTAGCAGCATAGAAAGCCATTTTCACTAGAGTGCTTTCTCATACAAAGGTTTTTGAAGCTGGGCCTCAGATATCTTGGTCCAACGCAAACCCACTCCTCATTGGACCGGAATCGCCACTTTGGGCTACTCCACCACTATGATCCGTGTCCTTCAACTCCATGAATTATATCCTTCAAAGAAGAATACCATTGTTTGTACCAAAAAAAGAGGAAGAAGAAGAAGAAAAGAAAACCGGTGTGAACAGAAAGGGTTAGATAGTGGAAGGCAAAACAAAAATAATATTGACACGTATATTAAAGATCGGAGCTAGTTATTTACAAATGACCGTAAATTGGGAAGGCTAACAAAAGCGACAATGTATTGAATCTGTTAAATTAATATAAGCATATGTATATTGAATTAAAGGGTTTAGCATAACGGTACAGATATGGTAAAAATGAAAGAGAAGATCAAAGATTGTAGAAAGTGATTCACCTCTTGCAATGTAGAGCAAATTGGTAAATAAAATATTATTTTTAGACCTTTTTGTAAAAAAAAAAAGAAGTTCCCGGGTACGTGAAGTGTGGGTGTCTATTTTTTTTCTGCTATCGGGGGAAAAAAAAGCGGGGGTGATGACGTTCGTTGTTTCAAAATCTGATAGCAATTCCGCCAAAAAAAAAAATCTAAATAGAGAAATGGAAGATGACGTGGATTTGGACATTTGAACATGATTTACTATGCATAAACCTGATTTTTTTAACGTCATCGAAACAGGCCCAACGACGATTTGGAAAGCCGTTCGAGTAAAGTCAAAAAAGAAAGGCACTTTAGGAAAGAGAGAAAGAAAGGCGATCGAAAGCGGAGAGCCGTTCAGGTAGCCAGTCTTGAAGCAAGCATCATCTTGAGCATTGTTTCAGGATCAAACGCGTTCCTCAGATTCGTCTCCTCCGCTGCCTCAGTTCCTCCACGAAACTTCCTTCCACCTCCCAGCTTCCCCACTTGCACTCGTTATAAAAGACCCTCAAGACCCTCAGTTTCTGTCATTGTCATTCCAATTGATACGAGTTACTACGACCAGCACCAGTATCAGCCTCCAGTAGGGGTTCCTCCTCCGCAGGGTAATCTGGAATTTCATTTCCCATACTTTAGTTCTTCAATGAATTCGTGAGAGTGAGAGGGATTGATGAAATTATTGTTTTGAATGATGAACAGGGTATCCACCAAAAGATTCTTATCCTCCGCCAGGTTACCCGGTACAAGGATATCCTCCACCAGGCTACCCCCAGCAAGGGTATGCTCCACAGTATGCCCAGGCCCCACCTCCTAGGCAAGACACTGGATTTCTTGAAGGATGGTATGCCCTTTTCTTTCTCACGCTTGTTCATCATGCATTTGCTGATATTCTCCGCCAATTACTTTATTTCAAGAATTCTGTCCAGCATGTTTTGGACTGATGTCTATTCACGGAAGGAACTTTAGTAGCCAAATCAGTTGGGCGGCAATTGAGCAGAACCTAACGTTGTTTGATCTGACTATGTTCTTGGGTCTTCAACTCGGATTATAAAATACAACATATTTGTGCTCTTTTCTTTCTTTCTTTATCCCCCCTATCCTTTAGAGATTTTGTCTATCTTTTTTCTTTGTGAGCTAAGGTCCTATTCCGTTTTGTGCTTCTTGTCCTGTCTTGTATGAAGGTTTCCAAAATGAAAATGCTGAACAAAATTTGTTGGGATAGAATCATATAAATATTTACAAAATACTATCGGGCATATAAACATGCGAACGTTGTGAATCAAAATACAAGTGTTGTTTCTCTGTAAGTATAGTGGGTCTGTTCATCTGTTGTTGTGTTACTGTCATTGTCCTTCTTTGTCACAGAGGATATAAGTCACATGTAACATGCATCAGATTGCATATAATTCGCATATAAATTAGCCTTGAAAGCCTGAACTTACTAATTGGCTTGTATATCTTGCAGTTTAGCGGCACTCTGCTGCTGCTGTCTGGTGGATGCTTGCTTTTGAGAGAGGCATCTGCTCAGCTCATTCCCAGTCATTCCAAGAAGTAGCATTATCGTCATCTTCTTTTAACTGTTATGTGATTCAATAGTAGGATTTCTTTTGTTAGCTTTCATCATAGACCACAACTTTGTCCCATAAATGTACTACTATGACTCAGATATTTTAAAAAGACTCCATTATCGTCTGAATTTTGACATGCGAGTCTCTGCATTCCCTTCACTTCGGCCGAGTTGACAAACGTTTGTTTGGTTAACTTTCGGATGCGGATTCTGTACCGTCGATAAAATAAATGTATCTCATGCGGCAAAAAAAAAAAAAAAATCTTGACCATGAACATGATCTGATGAAAAGAAACTTGTCCGGTAGCAGGGAAAAGTATGAATCGCCAACGTGTAAGAGTATGTACAAAAACAGGACAAGGTACGTCATATCCTATGTAATGGAAATGCTTCTCCCGACCTATCTTTGTATTGCGTACCACAAATCTCTCGCGAACCTAAATATCTAAATTCCCTATACAAGAAGTGGGACTGCCTCCTCCACGATACCAAATCTGCAACTTGTGTCGAGATCAATGGCCATCCTCCTTTCTTCTCAGCCTTTCTAGTGATTCGAATAAGATTCTGAAGCAGCCAACAGAAAAAAGTTGCAAAGCTAGATCAGAAGTTTACATGCTCCCGTCTTCCGTAAAGCAAGCCGAGTCCAGAACCAAACCAACATTTTATGAGGGCTCTAGACTTGGTTAGGCAGATAGATGATGGAATATGTGGTGGGATTATGTGGAGCATAACTCTAATTGAGATTTGTTGGTCGTGAACTCTAATTGAGATTTGTGGGTTGTGAAGAGCAATACAATGCCACTTGGATGGGTACTAGGATGTTAAGGATCGATCGGTAGTGGTGAGAGATATCAGAAAGGACAATAATAGAGAGCAGCCGGTGCCTCAAACGAATGGCTTCCTTTAAAGATCCGCTTGCCTCCTGGGGATCTATTGCCATAATTATTAGCCAAGTGGAACAGCCCTCGCTTTTATCTAGGGTGGCTCAGCATTTGTCCCACCGGTATCATTCCTAGTCGGAAAATATCGGCCTGAAACGACCTGGCTCAGCCTTGTCGTTTACCTGCTTTCATCTCTGACATGACTGAGACATGGGTTTCAAAGGCTTTTTCAGATAAGATGCCCGATGGCAACAAATTAGAGGCCGTGATTGCAACCAGTGAACAAGTTACGCCCTCCCTCAGTCTTTACTCACACTTACACGTATCCCACGCGTTTACCTTTGGCTGCTGTCCACCTCACGCCCAAGCTGAGAAGGTATCGTCTTCACCCTCACATTTTGACGTTTTGCGTAAGACATTCTTATCATTACACTAAATTACCAAAGTACCACCATCATCCCAACATCACCATTTCGCCGCGTAACCCAATTCTGCTGTTTTCTACATGTTTCTTTTGCGTTTTACAAAAGGGAGCCTGTGATCATCTCAAATAAAAGAGAGGATCCCCAATTAAAACGTTAACATCTCTATCCACAGCCGTCAAGAAGGATTCTAGATGGAAAGAAGAAACCCGAGTCTCCGTCCCTAAACGCCTTGAAAGGGGGACATATATAACGGTAACAATTTTAGTGAACTCTAAACCATTTTTAGCACAGAAACGATGATTAACCTTTAATGCGAACCGTTTAATATAATATTACTTATTTCAACATCCTCTCTCTCTCTCTGTTTTTTTTTTTTCTTTCTTGTGCGTGAATCATGAGTATTCACTTATTTTCGTGCAACTGCTTGCTTTGTAGTATCACCCCACACCTGATGTGCCAGCATGGGTAGGGTAAAATCAGAGGTTAGAAAATAGCCATTTTCATTCAATTAGTCAAAGTTGAATATAACCAGTAATCATAGCTTCT
>QFDD01005974.1:0-12457 GCA_006871305.1 Vachellia collinsii | reverse complement strand
GTGCCATGGCACCAGAAGCACGGTCTTCCCAACAAAAAGTGTTGTGGCATTCAACACATGTGCCATTGCATACGTAAATAATCTCAACTTGACTTCCACATTCATCAATTCCTTTAATATTTATGCTCACCAATAAAAATACAAACATCTGCCTGAAAAATTTACTTGATTCAATTTCAAACAATTTTACATCGTTTTTTCTTAATAATATTAACAATAAAACCCATTTGATGCAATAACTGAATTTCTCATCAAAACTCAGAACAAAACACTCGCCAGCAACTGGTTTCAACCATCACCTTGCATCAATTCATGTCCAATGTTCTTTTGAGGTCCAAGAGAATACTTAGAGTTCAGCATGAATGCTTGTTGCCTTGCCAATGTTTAACATGAAACCATCCAAATACCCGGTGATCAGTGATGGCTGAGTGAAAAGATTGAATTGTAATGAATTAAATTATAAAAGCTACGTTACACATGTAAAAACAAGTAGTTAAAGAACTGGACCGGATTCACTAACAACTTGATTTTTAGATCAGACACTTTGAGTATGTTTGTCATGGCATTAAAAAAATATGTTTACACAAGTTAAGATAGAAATTTTATCACATATTTATTTCACATATCGTAACTCACTTTAAAAAAGTAGCTTCTACAGTTACTTCAAGTTAACGCTTTGTAGCTAAGTGATGCTAGATTGGAGTTGGGCTGACTGGCAGTACCATTTTTGTAAAACTAGATGGTTTTTTTGGCTGATGAATAAAATACTGAAATTTTTTTTTAAAAAAACTATAAAATAATTAAAATTTCTCCCTCTAGAAAATTCAACATATTTTCAAACTATTTGTTATGCATGTTATCTTGTTTATAAGATAAAGAGAATGTATTTTTTTTTGATAATATTTATAATTTACTTCATTATATTTTTCATATGAATGTATATCATTATCCATCATTTATTATTTTGGTAACTTTATTTTCATATCATGTTTATATTAAATAGAAATAAAATTAAATCATTGAATTTTAAAACATGATAAACGCTAAAAACTATTTTACGTAAATGGAGAGAAACATTTTTTTTAATTACGAAAATGACCAGTTAACTACGAAAACCGAGGTTCAACGTTGGATTTTCGTCTTTTAAAACCTTAATACCACCAAAGTACCACACCAAAAACAAGGGCAAAGCATCAGTCTACGGCAGACGCACCTCAATTTGCTGATACGTGTTCGCTTGTCCAGAACATTCCTGAGTTCTACACAGTGAAGCTCGCGTTCGGATTAGCGCTTTATTTCTGCTCTCTTTTTCTGAAGCCATCAGGCTTCAGGGTCTTTAGACTTATTCGTGTGTAGCTCGTCATTGCTTCACTCTCTTACGTTCAGAGACGATGTTCAAGAAGGCAGTGGAGGCAAAGTCGCACCAGAGACTGTCTGGTGCTGATCGGAAGAAGCTGAAACGAACCATCAAAGATAAATTCCCAAGGGCTTCTGATTCCGATATTGACGTCTTGCTTCCTCCCAAGGTACCTTTGTGAATATATAAACCTTTGGTTTTGGAATTATTATTGTTTTATTTAATTTAATGCAGAGTTTACCAATGTCACTGTGAATTCGTTTCGTGATTGATAGAAGTTTGAACTTTTTAGAAATTAACTTCTTTTTAATGAGTTGTTGATAATTCTCTACTGGATAAACTCGAACATCGTTATGGAAATTCAATTCAATTTATTTTTTGGGCTAAAAGGGAACTCCATATGAGTACTGTTACGAAAGTTTTTGCGTCTTCCTTTTGGTTCGTTGATGCTAGCCTTAATTTGTAAACAGCCGCTGCTCTCATGCTTATGTGTATATATTTAGACGTGCTAAAAGATATAACCTTCGATGTGGAATACCATGTGATGCCTATTCGTGAAACTTTTCTTCTTGTGATTCCTCCATTCCGTTTTTCAAATCAATAATCGTTAGTTTTTGCAGAGGTGTCTGCTAGTTTTGTCGTAGCCAAATTGTATTCATTCTGTATCATGAACTCTACTAAATTCGACCTCCTCTATCAATTTCAAAGTGTACCGCTCGAATTGGTTTTCTAGAGCGATAAAAAATCATGGCTGTTTCTCTCTCTCTGTTTTTTTCCCCAGAAAAATAATTTTTCCCTTTCAGCTCCCTGCTCCTTTCTTGTATGATCTAGTGAAAAGTTCTCTCATTTTAGTGTTATACTCGGCGTTGGCTTTCATTTAAATGAGGGCTACAGCTGGGGAAAGAAATAGAACCTGGAAACAGCTATATATCTGATTTTTATGTTTTCTTTCACCTGGAGGTAGAAGTTATGGATGTAATACTTCCTTAAGAAAGACCAATGAACTATACTCATTTGATAGTGTTGCCTTCAACATACCAGGTAGAAATAACGGTGGCAAAGTTTCAAAATCGTGTCGTTGTATACGGTGTGGAAGGAGGCTTTCCAATGTTTTTTGATGTTGATGGGCGGGGCTCAGACATATTCCCCACAGGTGTGTTGTATTTCTTTTTATTTGGGCCTTGATTCTGCTAAGCTTGCCTAAGTTACTTTGTCCATGTGAATTTCACAAGAAATTATACTACAATTGGCAGCTGCCCTGACCTCTATTCACTACCGTTAAATCTATGGCAGTGTTTATTTAGCTTATTTTGGATTGTCTGTAGACTGTATTAGTCTTTTCACAGTTGACCTTACCAATTTATTCTTCTTCTTTGCCTCATTTCCTTTGCAACCATTGTATAATTAGGAAATGGCAGGTGGTAGAATAAATGTGGGGTCTTATTTTTCTTGGTAAATGCATTTCTGGGTTTCGTTTGAAACTATTCTAAAATCATGTGAAAACATGCAATGTGGATAGTGAACTCATGATTATATTTTTGTTTTAGAGCGAAGTTCTGTCTTGAGTATGCTTCATTTTCTGGTTGTCTAATCCTTGACTGTTTTTTGTTAATAAATTAGTGACTTTAAATATTAAGTTCCCCCTTCCTTAGCTTAATATCGAGCTGTTTCACAATTTTACTGATATTAAAACTGCTGCTATAAGTTGCAATCAACTTTTTCTCTCTTTCCCTTCCTTTTCTTTTGTGTTGAAACTTCACCTAAGTTTTTATCGTTCCAGCAAATTGTATGCCTGTTATGATTGAGTTCCAAATAGATTAATTTTTAATAGAATTCTTTCACCTGACTCATTCTTTAAGGAAATGAAAATTTAGTGTATAGTTTTGGCAGCTTTTGCTGACTTTAGCATCTTGTCTTGCTATTCGATTTTGTCAATGCAGTTTATGCTCTCTGGAAGGTCCCTGAGCTATTGCCTGCCTTCATGTTGAAGCATGGTGAGGTTTCTCGGTATGTTATAGGAGGAGCGGACTTGATGTTCCCAGGCATAAATGTACCTCCTGAAGGTCTTCCATCATTTGTAGCAGGAGAACCGTGGGCAGTGACAGTACCAGGAAATCCTGCTCCAATTGCTGTAATTTCTAGTCTTTGCTTGTTTATCTCGACTGTTGGTTGATTCTATAATCAATTCTTGTAAGCTGGCAGTCATTGTTTTAACTATTTTCATTTCAATGAAGGTGGGAAGTACAACAATGAGCAGCATTGAGGCATTAAAAGCTGGTTTACGTGGGAAGGCATTGAGAATAACTCACTATTATGGTGATTTTCTTTGGCAAGTATATCAGGGGCCTGACTCTTGGATTGATTAAATGTTATTGAATCTACCATAACTGACATTAAGTTGTTTGTTTTTTCTTCTTGGTTGCCTTGGCAGGGAATCAGCTGAGAATTGTTGTGTTCCTAATGCTGGTTTTTTTGAGGATGCTGTATTTGAGGATCCTTCGACATTATCATCTTTTCAGACTTCCGATTCAACTGAGGGTGACTGTGAGACTTCAAATGGTCAACATAACAGCACTGAGAACAAGGAGAGGATGGAATCTCTGGATGTAAATGATGCTCCAGCTGACTCTGCCCATACCATGACAACAGCACGTGATGATACAAATGATTCCAATAATGAATTAACTGCTGGTGTGGGAGACTTGAAGTTACTGGATGTTGACTCTGTTGATGAGCCAAATGAACAACTTAGCCTATCCAGTGCAGACATAGATTCACTGTTGGATAAATGCCTTCTGCAGGCACTACATACAACAGTGAAAGATAAAGACCTTCCGATGCCTGGAAGTACTTTATGGTAGAATATACAATTTTTATGCTTTCAATGTTTGTTTTGTACTTGGGTCTTTGCCATTTGAACGAATCAGACATCATTTTGGAACATGTTGACCAAGAAAATCAGGAAACTAATACCTTTGCTGTTTAGTTTAGAAATCTTTAGTTGTAGGCTTGTTCATTAAGGTGATTTGAGACAAGAACAGAAGTATGCTATTGTAGAGGACTGTTCATCTTAAGTTTTTGGACTTTTATTTTTGTTGCTGTTGCTATAAGGAGTCACTTCACCCTAAAACAATGGAGTGGGTAGACATTTAAACTAACTACTTGAACCTAGATGATGTAAGTAGGAAAACAAGAACCATGTCAAGTGTCTTGTGAATCTTGGGCCTTGTTCAGTGAGAATGAAGGGCCCTTTCCTTCATTCTCTTGCCATACCTGTCATGTCCTATAATCATGCCAATCAATTTCTGTTCTTTTAATTATTTTTTTATAATAGAGGCATAATGTCTTCCCCCCCCCTCAAAATCACCTTTTTTCCCTCTACTTTCATCATTCGGGCCATACTATGTCAATAAGAACCTTGATTTGAATACATTTATTTAATGCAATTTTGATCCCTCAAGTCTGCCTTCATTTTGGTTTTGGTCCTTCAAGTTAAAAATCAGTAGGTTTGACCCCTCAAGTTCCTTTTTATTTAAAACATTGGTTCAGAGTTTTATTAGATTATAGGGACCAATATTTTAAATAAAATGAAACTTGAGGAACCAAAACCACTGATTTTAAATTTTAGGGACCAAAACCAAAATGAGGGTTATTTGAGAGATCAAAGATTATATTAACTGAATACATTTTGAGATTCTATTGGTGATATATCATGTGCAATCATAAGAGATTAGGTAAGATGTATGAGCTATTATCTAAGGCATTAGGTACTGGAATATCAAAGCATGCTGGCTTACAAATTATTTGTACAATGTCTAATTGAAACTTGAGATGATTAGAGGAATACATTGTACCTTGAAGTTCAAAAAGCCTGAATTTTCTTTCCCTTAAATTATCTAATGCATGTTTCTAAATGCTACAGGTCAAATCATGTGCTGCCATGCAGGCCTTCAGGAGTGACTTTAGACATAAAAAAGTCATCACACAAGAAAGTGTCAAAGTGGTTACAAGCAAAATCCACATCTGGTTTGGTGTGTTATCTACTGCTCTCTTTTACGCTTCCGAGATTGTTAATAAATGATGGAATCATGCTAATATTGAAATGGAATATTTCAATGTGTATAATTAAAAATTGTGCAAAATTATTTGTGTAGATTTTACTCTTAGAACTTTGGTTGCTTGGTCGCTTTGTTTCTTTTCCCCTTGGTAAATGAAGTTTCTCCTGTAGGGATGCATTTTGATCATAGAATTCAGACAGTTTGCATCGTCATTGATGTTAGATATGTATGTCAATGTGCTGGAAGAACATAATAACTTGCAGCCATAGAATTGATTAATGAAAAAGTGAATGTGGAACAGGGTCATAGGTAGTTGTGAAGTAGAATTAGGCATATAAGTTTGGTGTGATGTTGAAGGTGATACAACTGAAATTTTTGGAGTGGTACATGTAAGATAAAATTAAATTGAAAATTTGCTACATGACAATGATAATTTTGTTGTGAAAATTCTCATTGTAGGACCAATAGTAGATGAATGGAGAGGGAGGGAGAAATAGGCAGATAAAGAGAAGAAAAGAGAACGAACGGATAGAAGGAGGAAGAAAGGGAGGGAAAGATAAGTACTGAAATTTTGTTCAATTGCTAAGCTCTCTCAGAAGTTCCTGGCCAAGGGTTTATAAAATAGAATTTAGGAAACTAAAATCACTTGCATAAAAAAAGTAGTAATATAAGAGCACTATAATAAAATGATTGAAATTCTAATATTGAGTATACCTAATTTAAGTCATAATTGATGGCCTATTCATTTGCAAATAGGGATGCTGATTTGTCATATTACTCTTTAACATATCACTCCTAAGATTCTTTTCCCGGTTCTTCATTACTGATTTAGTGAGGTTTACAATAATTTCTGATACGAACATGTATGCTTTGTGCTTTAAAGGTGACTAAATTTTAACGGACTTTCTGTTTTATTTTGTTATTTATGCATTAGTGTGTTTTTTCATTATTTGATTTCAAAGCATTTGCAATTAATTCGTCAACAATGTCATTTCTAAATTTCTAAATTTACATATTTTCTTTTTGTACAGATTTCAGTTAAAGAAGATAAGTATAAGAAGGAGGCTATGCTATTGTCCGTTAATAGAAACCATGTCGATTATTCTTCCTTTAAGCCGGAAAAAAGGCCAGTTCAGAAAAGTGATCAGCCCAGTGTAAATGCTCCTAACGAAAGTCACTCATCCAGAACTCTTGAGGTAGCTGAAATCTATAAACCAAGTGTACATGTCAATCCCATATTCTCAGCCGTAGGAGCAGACACTGGGAAACTCTACAGTGCTTCTGACGCTTCTGATATTGTCTTCAAATACATTGAAATGGAAAATCTTGTGAAGTCAACAAATAAATCCATTGTGAATCTGGATGTAGTATTATGTGATGCGCTGTTCAAGGGAGTAATTAAAAAAGGAACAACATATCCTACTGAAATTCACAAGAAAGACTTAGGATCATCATTTATAAGCCGTATGCAAGCTCATCATGTTGTAACAAGGGGAAGTGAACAGGTGGTTCGTAAAGGTGCAATCAAGACAATTCAAATAATGACTGAACGACGGCAAGGAAATAAGAAGGTGACCAAACTTACTGGTATGGAAACATTTCTGATAGATGCTGAAGCATTAGCAGCAGAACTGCAGAAGAAGTTTGCTTGCAGTACCACTGTTGCAGAACTACCAGGTATTTGTTAGACAATAGAACATTACCATGTCTATTGTATGTTTTCTTCTTGCTACCCTTAAGATACATATAACCTTAGTGTCATCTATGTTACGACCAAAAAATATAAGATTCAGTTAGTGTTGGTAAAGGGGTTGGTCCCAAAAAAAGAATGGTAAAAGGGGCCTTGCCTATATGCAAGGATCTCAATATGAATTTAAATAGTGTGAATTGAATCAAGTAGTCTTTGCGTTGGGAATTATACACCAATCTGAGCTTCTTTGTCTAATTTAAAAACTATAAACTACTCATCAAAAGCGGGATGTAGATTACGTCTTCTGTGTGTAATACCTGTTGCATGGTTGGATTTATTGCTTGGCATTAGCTGTCTGATCTATTGAGGGGTTTTGGTATTGGATACAGATTTTATGGAAGGAAAATGATTCCTTTTATTCTTGATATGTTTGTATCCATTTTTCTTTTAAAGCATCTAACAACCTCATATATTTTTAGTAGTCTATAGTTTGCAAATGATTGGTTTCGAGATCCCCAGTGATTCAACATATTTCTCTAATCTTATTCAGAGTTCAGACCAATGCTTGACTCACTATTTATGGGAATGGTACCCACTGTTTGCCTCATTTTATCGTTCTTGGCTTACGATGCTGATCTAATGAATGTGTATCTATATTCATCTTAATATCCATCTGAAATTTGGTAATCATTCTCTCAGGTAAGAAAGGGAATGAAGTCTTGGTTCAAGGTGGGGTGATTGATGACTTGGCGAAGCATTTGATTGAACAATATGGAGTTCCAAAGAGATTCATCGAGGTTCTTGATAAAACCAAAAAATGAAATGAGATTGTTGGTTGTTTGCAAATGGACATGCTTTTTGGGAGGTGTGTGAATTTTGATAGGCTTGTGTGTCCAGGATGTTTGGTTGAGGTGACTATTAAGGAAAACATGATGACATATATCTGAAGAGCCATGTTGTTTGTTTATACTTTTTACAAAAAAAAAAAAAAAAATTCTGAATCAATAAACTAATAATGCTTTTCTATTTTCTACTTCATTTTTTCTTTCAACTCACCCCAATTTTCTGTCTTAAATTTCTTCTTCCTTCCTCTGCCTTTGCAACTAATTTATTGGATTTTTACTGTTTTTATCAGAAAAAGTTGAAATCATGGTATTTTTGGAGTATGTAATAATATGCTTAAATATAAGAGATTGGTTTGGAATGGAAATGGGCAAAGGTTCCTTTTCCATGTTCATACTTTTGCTAAGGAGCAAGTTTAGATTGAGTTAAGAGTTTAAGATGTCATACACTTCTTGGTTCAGGTTAAAAAAAGAAAAGAAAAGAAAAAGAAAGTACACTTATTGGCATCTTTAAACCAAAATTAATGTTTACTTAGAAAGTGTTGGTTAATGTGCATATGTCCATACTTTCTCAGAAGTGAGCTATTTCATTATTTACTTTCTCTAATCCTATATAGAAGATGAATTTTTTTGCGATGGCCTCATCCTATTGATAATATACACTACAGGGATGTCTGAAATTTTGAATAACTGTTTTTTAGTTTTGCCCCATGAATTATGGTGTTTTATGTTACACCGCTTTGTTATTGCACATATATGATTCGTCCTGGCTCATTCTCCAGCCACAAGGATATTTTCTACAAAAACAAAGGAATAATTAATTTACAAGTCCTTACAGTTTCAACCAATTTTTTATTAGACCCTTATAGTTTTTTTCCCCTTTTTATTAGGTCTTATAATTTCACATGTTTTTAATCAGTTCTTTACAATTTTTTTTTTCCTTTTTAACCAAGTTCTTATAGTTCTTTATATGATTTTTAATTAGGTCTTTATAGATTTTTATTCTTTGTTCTATAGCAAATGATCTTCTATAAATAATAAATTATTTTAATAATCTTATGTTAATTTCTTTTAAAATTTTAAACTAACATATATTTCATTTATGTTGAAATTTTAATTTTTATAATTATAAACTTTGATGTTTAATAATAAAATTTTCTAAGAATAGAATATAATTATGACTAATTTATACTTAATTATAATCCCTTATTCTAATTACTCATTAATTTTTAAATGGTTAAATTAATTATCTTTCCAAATTGTATAACCATTAATTTAAAAGTGAAATTAATTTAAGTAAGAAAATTAATAAATAAAATTTAAAAAACTATGTAGGATCTAATTAAAAATATGTGAAACTATAAGGACCTTATAAAAAAAATTATAGAGATATAATTAAACATTGGTTGAAACTATAATGGCGTACACATTAATTATCCCAAAAATAAAATTCATTTATTTTGTATATATTTATTGTCATTAGCCTTTTAATTCGGGTATAGATTATTTTAATAAAAAATATTTTTGGATTGACGTGACTAGGATATTCAATGGCAGCATGCTCAATATCATATTAAAGAATCCCAAATTAACTATACCATAAATATAGAGTTTCCTAATAATTACTTGCAAAATAAATTTCTCTACATAGGTTTATGGTAAGTAAATTAAGTTTCCTAATTTTCATATGAAATTTTTGAATACAAAGTTTTCACCGATTATCGGAAAAGATTTCTCAAATCTTTCCCATGTATGCAAGACAAATATATAATTACTTGAAAAGCAAGTTTACGTGAGCTTATATAAGAAAACATTGATCTGAAAAGTTGCGTGCACCAGAATAATCTCGCAACTTTCGTTGCTGTCAAAATCTGATTACTTTCTCATGGAAGGCAATGGAATTTCACTTTCATTAGAGCTCTATAGCAACCCATGGGGAGTTAAAAAGGTTCTCACGGAGAGTGATACTTCGTGTAACAACAAGCTCAGATTACATGCATATCAAGTTAAGGAGATGGTGCTGCCTGTGTTAAGTGAAGATGCTGCAAGTGATGCTCAAACCAGAGAGGGAACTGTACTTGACATTTGGGATGTTGATGCTGAATCTCTACACCAACTGGTTTTGAAGAAGAAGAATGGTTATATTATCGCAGGAGCGTGGAATAAAGACTTTGTCAGAAGAAGGAGTTTGAATGCTGGTGATGAAATAGGGCTGCAATGGGATCCCTACAATGGTCGTTTCAATTTCAGTGTTACTGATCGTGCTTGATTGGCTATAGGTTCAAAGATTTCAATTCAATGAACAGTTAAATCTCAGAAGGTCTTGTTGAAATATCACGTACGTGGATATAAGACCTTGTTTGAAACTAAAACCCTTCTATTTACAACTCCTTGAATTAATATTTATAACCAATTTTTCAACAATTCTTTTTGGGATTTAACTGCTATTAATATTTACAATCGTTTGTTGTTATGATTTGGTTTTATTTTAGGCTGTTTTTACCATTTAGCAAGTCATGTTTTGATATTCTATAATTATTTGGTTTGGTAGAAGAATTTGCATTTTTGTTCAATTCCTTTGTTCTACTTTTTAAAGTTTTATTGTTGATTAATTTTTGTTATTGTTGTTGAAAAGCTTCTTTGTGTCTGTGTGTTGGAAAATCACGTTTGTGCAAGTTGAGATAAAATTTCTCTTACATATGTACCATGTAAACCGTAAATCACATTGAAAAAGTAGAATCTACCGCTAACTTAGTAACTTCTAATCCATGCATCTACCCACAGTTCATTTGAACTTTAAATATATACACAATTTAGTTAATTTTCTTCGTCTGGTTTATTTATTTTTCTTTCATAAATTATTCACTACTCAAGATTTTATATTCCAGTGTAATAGCCAATTAAAAGTAAATGTCGTTCAGAAAATTTAACAAACATATTTATACAATAAATAGTAATAAATAATTTAATTCATTTTTTAATCAGTATAAATTGGTTGACTATATCTTACATGTGAGATAGGAAGCAGTATATGATTTCTATATCAAAAGTATCAAAACAATTATTAATGCTTGGTGTTAAGGAATGTGCACATGTTTTTCTAGAACACTTAACTGATTTTTTTCCCCATAATTTTCTTAAAAAAGAATTTTCAAGCACTGATACATTTTATTTTTTCTTTTGCTCTCTTTTTTTTCAGTATTTTATTTTGATTCTATACTATCTTAAAAGATCTCATTTTTTATTTTAGGTATCAGATGCACCAACGCATAAAGAATATATGTTTTGCGTAATTTTTTTTTATACCTAATATCCCAAACTAACTATTAAACTTCCTAACTAATTAACGAACCTCCTCTGATGACTTTAATTGAGGGTAATTTTGATATTTTATAAGAACTAACTAATTTTGACTAACTTAATTGATTTATATAAATTTATTATTCTATGTTTATAACAAGAACAAGAGGGAGTAGAAGATATCAAAGAATTTGTCTAAGAAATTATATGGTGTGATAATGTGCAATTTAAACCTTCTGTATCTATGAAATTTTAAGAAAGCAATTGCATGATTTAACTTTAGGAAAATTGCTGAAAAATTTTTCATTTTAAAATTTATTGCTTGAAGATCCTCGAAATTAGTTCAAAGACTTAACTAGGTGCAATATATTTTTGGCAAGTTCAGCTATTGTTGCCTTGTGTGTATCCTATCTTCAATTATGTGCAAAACAAAGTAGATTTGAATATAGCTGAAGATTATATTGTATACAATTAAAGAAGGTATCCGAGTCATTGTGTACCTTTAGGCAATAAATTTTGTAATGAAGGATTTTTCAACAATTTTTCTTTTTGCTTTCCATCAATCTTGAATTTGAATTTTGTAAATTGAGAAAATCATATTAAAAGAATTTTTGTTTCTTAATTGGGGCTAGTCCATTTCACATTTAAATCAGTTAGAAGTACTAAATATCAGATAATATGTTTAAAAAATTTGGTTTTCATGCACAATTAAAAAAAAAATTGGTAGGTTAAAGGGGAGGAAGAATTATTTTGGGGTGTGTTTGTGTATTAGTTTTTATTTTTTCTTTCTTATTTTGATAGTTTCTATTTTGAAGAGAAATATTATGTAAAAATATACAATCTTCCAACAAGGTTTCTTCTAAAAATAATTATTTTAATCAATATTCAAATGAAACACAAAATGTAGAGTAAATGCATTGTTGACAAATTATTAATCAATGGATGACAATAAAAATAAAGATTCTGTTCACCAAATGAGTGTACATAAAGCTTGGATTTTGTCAACAAAGGTTGATCTAGTTGAAAAAAAATTTGCTTATAATCTATAATATTATGAGTTTAAATTTTATTTATGTTGTAAAGACATTGTTGGTGGATAATCTATAAGTATTTTAGTAAACTTTTTTTTCTATTCAGAAGTATGCCTTGATCATGATGAATCCTAAAACTCCTTTCTTTTCACAAGAAAAGCTTGGATTTTCTTGCTAAG
>QFDD01005973.1:0-12937 GCA_006871305.1 Vachellia collinsii | reverse complement strand
GCCAATAAAGTTTTGGAAGAATGACAGAAAACAAAAACTTTAAAATACAGAAATGACAAATTAGGATGTTTAATTTGCTTAATCTAGGCCAAATCCATAGGACCAAGTAGGGATATTGTAATTCGATGAAAATACAATAATACCCCTAATATATTCCTTTAAAATGCAGAAATAGTAAATTTCCTAAACTTAACTTATTATTGCCTAAACTCGAATTACAATTCACTAAAATGAAATTGCAATTCAAATATCCTAAGACCATTTTTTTTTTGCAAGTTTCAGGCTAATAGTATTTAAATGGCAAATTCTCTAAATATGACTTCTTATTACCTAAACTCAAGTTGCAATTTGTTAGAATGAAGTTTTAATCAACATTTGCTAAGGGATTCCCATTTTTTTGCAAGTTTCTAGGTATAAATATTCAAATGATAGATTCTTTAAACTTGACTTGTTATATTTAAACTCAAGTTATAATTCGTTAAAATCAAGTTGTAATCTACATTTCCTAAGAGAATTTCCATTTTCTTGTATGTTCCAAAGTAGTAGTATTCAAATGGTAAATTCCCTAAATCTAACTTGTTACTACTTAAACTCAAGTTATAATTTACTAAAATGAAGTTGTAATCCAATTTGCTAAAGGGATTCCCATTTATGTGTAGGTTCCTTTGTACAAATATTTGAATGTCAAATTCTCTAAATTTGACTTGTTATTATCTAAAATTAAGTTGCAATTCACTAAAATTAAGTTACAATCCACATTTAATAAAGGGAGTTCCATTTAAAAGGTATTATTATATTTTCATTAAATTTTAACATTTCAGTTTGGCCCATTGGATCTGATTTCGGATTAAACAAATTCAACATCCTAATTTATCATTTCTACATTTTAGAAGTTTTTTCCATCTTTCTCCATGAAAATTTTAAACAGGAATTTTTCATCCAATTTTTTTGAAAAAAAAAAAAAAAGATAAGAAGGTCAAGTTTTTCCACAAAGTTTTAGGAAATGGTGGAGGACGGAAGTGCCGATGTATTCTATTGGAAATTGCGTACTCTCTATTTCTCCCCTTTTTCCTCTCAAACTTGTACTGTACGTAGGCAATTAAAATCTGATTCCCAAGATGACAATGAACATTGGTATTTGTGTACTTTCATTTCAATATGAACTATGATACAAGGATTGGGTGTAACATGATGTCCAATTTTTGTTCCTCAGAAATCTGAGAAGATTGCTGGCTATATCCTAATCAACAGGAACTTCAACATCCATTTTTAGGTCTGAACCTCCAAGAATCTGTGCCAAAAAAAATGAAATATTAGAAAATACATCAAAAGAAAATCATCTCTCTACAAACAAGAATAAACTCCAAGTAAATCCACGTCAGATTTAAATGGATGCAAATAAACTTGAATTATGCTCCTATTTTATCTTAGAGCATGTTTGGTAATAGCTTCTAGAAGCACTTTCACGTCAATCGAGATAAAACTTTTCTGACATACTTACCTCAGATTGCGTATAATTACTTTTCAAAAACTATTCCCGAACATACTCTTAATTGTTTATTAAGTGAGTGGCCATTTCACGCATGGATATTGCACAAAATTATAAACTCCGATGAGCCAGTAAGCAACACAAATTCTTTCAAAATGTTCAGAAACTCGTTATTAATTCCAAGTAAAGTGTTTTATGAAATAATTTTTCTCCGGTTCACAATACAAGTCCTTTTCTTCCAACTCATCATCTTGGTCCAAAATATGCATTTAGTTCACCAATATCTAGGGCATTTAATATCTTGTCCCCTATTTTGCAATTGCATACAGTTAATGAACCAATTTCCACTTAATATAGTGTTTAACTTTTAATAAGGGTAGATTTGATAAGTGCTACAAAAATATTTTTATAGAATGAGCCAATTACTTGAGGCCAAGGAAATTATAAGAAAAATAAAATTAAGAAACTCAAGTATATTTCATGTTAATGTCCAGAAGTTGAATTGGCCTGCCTATACATTCTAATGGATCAGATTGTTTTTTCTTAATAAAAAACTCTAATTTATCCATTGAATAACTGCCCTTCCTTTCATGATGTGTATTAGAATTTGTCACTGGAATCATGTACTCAAATGCACAAACCTTAAAGAAGTCATCCAACGTCAAGTATGAGTCTTTTGAGTATCCTGCTTCATTTAGAACTTGGATCAGGACTTGCTGAGGAAAATGGAACAGTGAACAAAATTAGTCAAGGTTCACTTTAAGCCTTAAGCTGTCAACACAACTGAAGAGGCACATAAAATTAATTGCCTTGTATGATAAAAAAACTCAGATGGCATTAAAAGGAAATGAGATTTGGATGGGTACCTAAATGGGAGAACCAACTCACTTAAATACCTCATTGAGCATTTCATACTACACAATGTGGGACATAGTATCCCATATTAGTACTACCAAACCTCCATTAGATTTTTCACAGATAACCCAAAGCTGGGAGGGCAAAATGGATTCTTAAGAAATATTTAAAAACATTGTTCGGTGCCATTACAGGTATTCCCACCAAATGGATGACCCATTCACTGCTCTTTAAGGAAACAGAAAGGTGGGGCCAACAAATTTAAAAAAACAACCTATTACTCACCACAAGATGGTCGGTAAAAAGTTCATCCACCATTTCATGGAAATTATATTTTGGTATACCAAGATTTCAAGATAGATATCAAACAAGTAATAAAAGCGCTTCTTAATAATTAAGCAATAGATTTGACTGTGTAGATCTTTGGTGATACCTCTCTCTGTTCATCAGACATGAATGGACCAGACAGATCCTTTAGGACTTCCAGCATATCTTTGAAAGACACCTTTCCATTACGATCAGAATCGTATACTTTGAAGATAACTACAACAAAGAAAAATGGGTAATTATAGCAATCCACATTAACACCAATAAGAAAGAACCACACACAATTCATGACGTAAATCTTGCATTCATAGTTTCTATCAGGTGGAAGCTATCATAACGTAATGTGGTAAACATCGTTAAAACCAGGTTTCTTCTGCAATCTCAAACCCACCGTTAGGGAAAGATTCTTGGGCAAATCTGGTGTAGAAAGATCAAGCAAAGGACATTCACTGGGGTCCACTTCTAATAGATCTAAATGCCCATTCATCATTGTCTTAGTGCATGTACACTAGTCTATCTTAGAATCTGTTTTAGCCTCTAAAGCTTGTAAGTAATACCATAACTGAAAAATTATTACCTGTCTCAAGAGTTTTACATGCTTATATTACCATGGACTTCAGTCCTATAAGTTATAACAAGTCTAAAAAGTCTATGGACACGAAGTTCAGAAAATTCAACATATGTAATTGCTAAATCATAATCAGTCCCAAAGGGATAAGTATATTATCTGACCGCTCAAGCTCTTCCATCAGAGATTTATAGTTAGATTAGTTTATCATAGAGAACTAGAACTTCTGAAATATTTACATGTTTATTCATGATTGGATTTGTCTCATTTTCCTCAGATGTTTGGTTTAGCTAAAAAGAAGTGCTTTGTGCTTTACGAGACAAAACCTATCTCACATATTGATTGACCTTATACAGTAAAAAAATACTTAAAATAAACTAATATCAACAAATCTACCTAAGAATTTTTTAGAACAGCCACACAAGTAGTAAAGAACACATATGAAACTGCCATACAACGGATACATACGTTCAATTTTTTGCTGTGCACTTGCTTTGGCACTAAATGCAGACAAGAAAGCTACAAAGTCCTTAAAATTCAAACCATCCACCATCTTGAGCAGCCTCTGCAAATAACAAAAACCATCCATTACATAGGAGCATTATAGGTCCCAGGACTCTGATGACACTGTTATAGAATAAAGATAAGAGAGAAAAGAGGAAATAGAAAAAAAAATAGAGAATGAGCAGAGGAAGAGGAGAGAAAAGAATTAGGGAGCATAGACTAAAATATTCATTATTCATAAGCCCTGTTTGCAAACTAACCCAAACCGTTTATTTGTAGACTTAAATCACTAATAACCTCCTCTAACAGAATCCTAACTAACTGTCCTTCATTATTATAATTACACAAGAAGTTACCACAATAACTCAGAATCTCAATACGAAACAAACTCTTTAATTACCTGAGAAAGTGGATTCAGAGCAAACTCAGGAACAGATAAGAACTCATCTGCTGAAATAAATCCCTTGGCACTACGATCAAGTTGACAAAATCTTTCATATAAGGACACTATTTCTTGCTGGGAAACTGGTTTTTCACACCAAAAAGCAAACGTGACTCATATAAACACAGCAAAATATGGAGAAAAATGTTAAAGCCAGAGCAAGGTAATGAAAACCTACATAAATTATCGCAGTATTCTTGGACTTCCTCGATATCATATTGAGTCAACATGGATGAGGCACTTCCCATCTCTTCTAGGCTTCAAACTGCAGAAGAACAACAAAAGGATTAATCTCTTCATTGCATTCGCTAATAGGGAACAACGTTGATCCAGTAAAAGATTACCAATACTATAGTACTTTGAAAAGAGTTTTTTTTTTTTGGGCGAAGGATCCATAACCCATTTTGACCATAACATGAATACAATTAAAAGGAGAATAGTTGCATCAGAATTTTTTCTCCGGAATGGGAAAGGATGGGAGGGGGAGAGTGGAACAGACCTCGAGCTGAAATCGAATCGAATCGAATCTTCGAACTGATGAAGATGATGATGCTTTCTCCAATTGGGCCTGGACAAATATACACGTGGGTTGCTTAAATATCATCGATTCCTTTAAAGCGCAGCCATTTGTTCAGTTCCCAAATTAATCGTCTCGTACGATGGACCCAACGATGTTTTTAAGCCCAGAATTTAGTAAACTCGCAGGTATGAGAGCAAGGCACAGAACATTGTCGTCGATGACAATGACCGATTGGGCTTGTGTCAGTGTTTATGAGTTCGACGGATTTACGAAACATTTAAAAAAATAAAAAAATAATAATAATCTTTACCGATTATAGTTACGCAAGTACGTTACAAGAGGATTAGTCACTGGATTTAAAAAACAAAATAATAATCCTTATCAATTATACTTAGGCAAGGACTCTTATGAGGCTTTTCGATACAAATAAGGCATTATAATTATTTTAATTCTATTTATACAATTTGTATGTACAATTTTACCCTATATTTATTATTCTTATTGTATGGAATTTGTTATCAACTTTTTATAGGGTATAATATAATATGACATAGAAGTATAGTTTAAAAGTTGTTAAATTTTAAGATAAAATTAATGAGCTTTAATTAAGTATGTTGAAAATAATTTAGAAATAGAATAAAAAGAGTATATATACATGATACTCTAACTTTACATTTGTTCTTTAATATAAAAATCAATTAACTTCTTATTAGAGATATTAAAGAAGTTAAATTTTTTTTGTCAATAAAGAAATTAAATACACTACTTAAAATTGTTTATTTATGTATATATTTAATTCATATAGCAGTTTATAAGTCAGATAAATTAGTTTAGAGAAAAACAATGAATATAAATACATTTAAGTAATACATTTAATTTCTTTAAACTCTTCAATAAAAGTAAACTAGTTCTTATACTAAAGAACGGAGGTGGTATAAGGTTTTAATCAAGTCCAATTATAAAATATTTTTTTCAGTCATTGAATCCCACTGCCATTAATTTCAAAGAATAATTTGTGTCAATCATTGTTATCAAGAAAATTAAATTTAATATGTAAGCATTCTTGCCAATAAATAAAATTTCAATTTTAATATTTTTTGTTAATTGTTTTAGGATCAAAAGATTAAAGATGTATTTTATAAAATTAAGTGTTAAAATGAAATTTTATGTAAAATTAAAGGACCAATGGACTATTTCAGTCTTATAATTATGATCATTCTTGGCAAAATTACATGTATCTGTTTAATTCCATACAATAGTTCAAAACAGTGTGGCCCTTAACAGTTCACTTCACGGATCCGTAAGTGAGAGCTAATTATTGCAACTTGCAAATCAATTGTTTAAAAAGATCAATAGTTATAAACAAGGTTGAAGTCAGATTTAAAGAATTATTTATAATTATGTATGTCCGACAACATTGGAATATATCATGATGAAATCGGATCTTAAATTGTTGTTTCAAAGGTTAACATGATATTTGGTATATATAGGTTGCTTTCATTTTGATTTTACTTTTTAAAGCTTTAAACCTTAGTTTTTTTATTTCTCAATGGACATTATGACCCAGATTTTTATTAAATATATGAATTAATGTTTTAAACCAAGAGAAACTTAAGAAACCAAACCAAAATAAGAATAACTTGTAAAAATCAAATATTGTATTAACCGGGGAAAAAAGTGTTAACAGTAAATAGTCAGTAAAACAGAGACTATTGACATTTTAACTTCAACCCACACAGAACAGAAAGAAGAACATTTGAAGACGACAAACGGCTTCCTAGACCAACAAAAGTCAGTATTGCGTGAACTCCAATGACAACGACCGAAAATATTCCATGAAGCTTTGTTAAGTAAGCCAAGAAACCCAAATTCTTGGTTTTAACACCAAATAAAACCATATCATAATCCGATAATTTCATGTCCTTTTGCATCATATGTTGGGGGCATGCTTACTTCCTCTGATAATCTAAAATTGATGTTTTAGAGACATCAATCATTTTACAGCAACCTCGCTGAGTTTTAATCAATACTACATTCTATGTTAAGCTTATCTCCCAAGATTTAAAATTGTTCAAGACATATAGAGAGTCTTATTATCAGTAAATTCTGACGAGCCAATTAAAAATTATCATACAATTGAGCTGTCATAGCAATTGGATTATTAATACTAGGGATATGAATTTATTTCAGGCTGAGCTCAGATTTGATCATCATTAACATTAATGTGTAGGTAACACGGAAAGAGAATAATGGCATTTTATGGGCCATGTTTTTGGAGAGACACCATCGGGCGAAAGGCAGATACAAAAATTGGGTGTGTTGCCTGAAAAATTTATCAATACAACGAATAAAGCAAGCTTCAAAGTGTGTGAGCCTTACATTATTGAAAGCAAAAGCATCATACTTCAGCAATCAGCAGGCATCTAGGTCACGGCATGGAGGTGGCTTTGGCTCACCTACTAGAGTGGTATTCCCTCCTTCAGGTCCAGCCTTGATCCGCTTGGGATTTTGGGTGCCATGCTAATATACGAGAAAAGATTTAAATTCAAAATATGAAAATAATGAGAATCTTAAACGTGAAGAGAACAATGAAAGGTGTTCCTGGTTGAGATTCTTACCGGCGGTTTCTCCCCCCTTCTCAATGCCTCTACTATCTCAACTACTCTTGTTGGTGTTACGTCTTCCTGGAATGAAACATAAAGCAAGACATGTTAAGCTCCAAAATGTTTCAGATGAAAACACAAGAACCATTACAATGATTAATATAGGAATACATACATAGTAGTTATAGGTGTATCCTTGAGATCCGTTTGAGTAATCAGCAACTGTAATCATTGGAGCATTCACACAGCATCCCTGCATGACACCGATAGATTCATTCAATCATACTTATCTCATCTCTGGCAAAACTGGATGACAGGCATGCACCTATTTTTTGACCATATTCGACTAGGAAATGTAGTACTACCTTCGATCCTTAATATAAGAATTAAATGACTAATTTGGATAGATATGGAAGTAAACTGTGTTACTTAATTGCAACAATATGAGTTGGTTTTCAGAAATTTCTTCTTTCATCTTGACTACCTTCATATGGAATGACCTTAATGTATGCAATCAAGAGAGATACTAAGAAATTATAAGTTTGGAAAATGAAGTGAATTGAAGCCTTATATTTAAGAACAAATTGAACTCCCCAATTAGTTCTTATGTTAAGAACAGGAGGGAGTAACTTATTTGTAGGGATTTCTTTTTTATTCAGTTAGATATTAATTTATGTACAGCAAAGTTAGTTCTTGATGTTCCTTTTAAATTTTTCCCAATAAACTTTTAAGTGATTCAAAAACAACCCAAGAAGGATTCTTCAAAAATATTGCAGACTTGCAGCTGTACAGGATTTACAATATAACAAACAGTCACATCTATATCACAAAAATCATCACCATTAATTTGTACTTAAACACAGATCTTAAACGTTAATTGATTCAAGATTTTAGGAAGTCCAAATTTATCATCAGTGACATGCAGGTGCTTTCTTTTCCAATGCCTAAATATGTCAAGAACATATTTTCCACCAAGATAATAAAAGCTCAGTGCCGAGTCCAATTAAGAAACATGTAAATATGAAATATTGCTCAAAAACTTACCATGCATTCCATTTCTCCAACGGAAAACAAACCATCCTTCGTTACTTCTGTAAATGAGATATCCAATAAAATCATTATTTCAAAGTGTCATCAACAAAATCTAATTACTGGAATGTAATGGGAGAAAAACAAGATTGATAACTGACCATTGCGCTTCACCCCCAAGTGATTCAGTAAAGCTTCTTCAATTTCTCGGGAACCACGTATCATACAAGGTGTCGTTCCACAGACCAATAGATGATACTTCCCAACCTAAGAAACCACACAAAATTCATCAGAGATACGCTTAAAATTGCTTTATCTAGGATAAGTAAACATGAAAGTACTAAATCATAATATGCATGTTACCTTGGTCCGGTTAAACATTGAGTAAAATGTGGCAACCTCATATACTCGAATTGGAGCAACCTCAATAATCTTTGCCACCTAAGCAATTCACGATACAATTAATTAATAGAATATTTAAATAACTTCTGGCTAACAACACATACACATGCAAATCTATGCATGTATTCACTGCATCTCAAAGTTTCAAATATCAGTTTGGCCGTTGAATTAGTTTCAGAGTTCAATTACAATCCATGGCAACTTGAAGATAAAAAAATAAACTAAACCAAAGAATGAAAGGGAGATTTCTCCATATGTGCACATGTATGTTTGTGTGTTAACAGCAATATCAAGGTTCAAACTTGTTGCATAAAGAAATTTCAAATTCACAAATTAGGTAACCAACAGAATGATGCTTCTGCAAAATGATGCATACGTCACAAACAATCAAACATAAAAAGCTTCATTTTAACCACCCTAGAAAGAATTCCATAGAGCCACCTTTGTTGCTCATTAAACAATTTCAATTCAGCACAACTAGCAGATGAGCTAATAATTGATAGCAAAAGAATGGGCACAACATTGCCTAAAAAGAGAGCATTTTTTTCTATGGCATAATAGAGGGTATGAATGCTGAAACTAATTTATCACACTCAAATATTGAGTCATAGCATTAGCCATTCCCCCAATCAGGGCCATATTTAAATTCAATCCACCAAACTTCACTTAACTTAATAGTATGGAAATGCATTCATTTCCTTTGCATTGACTCGATTTATGATACTATCGGAGTGAAACAAGTAGATCTAAAGAAGAATGGGGCTAGATTATATTAGTAACAAGTAAATCCTTTGTATGTACTGTAAAAAAGTCCTGAATTTGGGGGGATAAAGGCCAACCGCAAAGTCTGAGATAACCAAAAAGCACTATTAACTTTATAAGTCTTCCCGTGAATAAATAATAGAAATTCTCTATCAAAGCAAAAATAAATCCAGTTTTTCATTGAAAAATTCTGTGTGTAACACCCTTTTATGTACGAACTTCCTAAGAGTACTATATATGTTACTTCGATGTTTTCCAGACTACCAAGACGAAACCTTTAAGCATGAGACAAAACATACTGCATTCATTGCTGAAACTGGGAGCCAGCCTCCATGCTGCTGCTGTGCAAGATCCAGCAGAGGGATGACTGCAGATTGCTTATAGTTGGATGGATAGTGAGATATGATCTCCTTAACCTGTATTCACGGCTTAACAATATCAGAACATGTAGCAAAATATGCTGAAATGCATCCAAGACAGCCACGTCACAATGCACATATATTGAACTGTAGATTTATCCTATCTCTTTGATACATCGTAAATTTGTAATGGAATCAATCAGTAAAACATTCATAAACTCTAAACTTAGTTAAATTGTCTGATTCAGCATTCTGTTTTTACATATCTGAGCTGCACTGAGTCAATCAAGTAGAAAAACATCTAGCTTGGACAGGCGAAAGAATAATATTTAATGCCTGAGCATGAAAATTCCCTATAGGCCGCATTTCATAAATCAAAAGCCACATTTGCTAAAGCAACACTTTTGTACTTTGGATAAGCAGTAAAGTAATGTAGGATCTCACTGAAAACCAGGAAGCAATGGTAAGAACTGTATAAATTAATGACTAAGCAGAATATGCCAGCATCATCAAACAAAATTAGACCATAAAATCCGAGGCATACTCTCATTCCTCTTACTAAATAAGGGTGCCAAAACAATGCCCGATAACCATCAAGCTCTCGACCCATAAAGTACTCCTATTATGCTCTTAGCCAACCAATAAGGTAACGTTAAAAATGCTTCCCTATCCACATAATCCCCAAAAAACAAAGAAAGAAAAATGCGTCAGGCATCATATCATAAAAGAAGGGCAATCGGAAAAAGGAACTCGGGAGGTTGCTCCCCACTTTCACATTTTCTGCTGACACTATAGGGTAAACTACGTTGATATATGATCACATATCAGACTTCCTTTGTCAAAACCCTAATGAAAAACATAAAAAGGAATCCATTCAAGCTCTATAGTTAGATAACGATAACTAATCAATTCTGGCAACAAGCAACATTCGAATTCTTTAAATCCCGAGCATTGAAAAATTACCTTCTCTTTGTTGGAATCCGTGAATTCCCATGGAAGTTCTGGATTGTTATCTGGAGAGTCAATGTGCTGCCCAATTCGTAGAGATCCACTCAGTCAATAACCGTTGTATGAAACATACTGATGCAATAAAAGGTGAAATTTTTTAAATTTAAACTGAAATGAAGAGAACTTACATAGTTCAGAGCCGTGGAGAAGGCCCTAGATGGCTGCAGGAGAGGAAAATAAAACCAACGAAATCACGAAAAGATGTCACAGCTAGTGGCTGGCCGAAAAATTGATATGGATGCGAATTCGCGAGATAAAAATGAAGCAAACCTGGCGAAAAGCCTGACGGATCTCATTGAAACGCTTCGCCGTGAGGCGCGCGAGCATTTTGGACGACTGGTAGGAGCTGGTCTGAGGAAGAAAGAGATCGGAGTTAGGAGTTCGGGGCGGAGATACTCGCGTCAAGCTTCACACAGTAAGGGAAAGAGGTGCAGGAGAGGTGGCAGAATAAGTACCGTTAGATCTCATCAAAGGACATCAAAATATGGGCTTTTTTAAAAAATTATTTTTTTTGTATGAATCATTCTGAGCCCTCAATTGTGGACTTTAATAAAGAAACTGGGCTCTCTGTTTTATAGAATTGGGCCTAACCTTCAACTGCTATTGGACTTCGGTCTTACACAAACATATGTTAAAAACATTTGGGGAAAAAATGCTGAAAAAAAGTATCCAAAGAGCCTGCGGTTCGTCGTTAATACAAGATCTGGTTAAAGTGTTGGATTTGATGCATAAATATAAGATATCAATCCATGACCAATCAAATGCAGTTTGCTGCGGGGTAAAATGGTATTTTCCTATTTTCCCTCAACAAATAAGTATCGTCTTAATATTTAAAATTTTAAGATAAAAATATCATGACGGCATTGGGGACAAAACTAATAATATTGTCGTTTTTTATTTATTCTTGTTAATTTCAAGTTTCTCTTTTAAGGGTCGAATGGAAAATAATATATGTACGAGTGACTCAAAATTTTAGAGGCTTACAGACTGAGTCCCGTTTGTATTAACTTTCAGAAATTATGTTCATACATACTTATTTCGTAAATTATAAATTATGTTGGAAAAGTAACTTTTACAACTAATATAAATAGTACATGTACAACTTTAATTTCCATGCGTATTACTTTCTCTTTGTACGAAATGCTAAGCACAAATGTATGTGATAAAAATTCCTTGTGATATTTGTTATAAAATTCCCATCACTTGCGAGAATTTTTTTAGGAACAATTAAACAATACACACACGTATAACATAAATTAATTAAATAGAGCAGTACAAGTGGAAAACCTGACATGGAAGCATAGAGAATTTTGAATCGCATTAGAAAATTCAACAATATCCCTTAGAAATGCCAAATTTCAATGTAGAACACACAGAACAAATAATGCTGGCTCACAAAAGAAATTGAATATTTTTTTTATCCAACTTAGAGCATATTTGGAAACCCCCTAAAATCACTTTTGGAATCACTTTCACTTATCTCGGATTACGTATAATCACTTTTCAAAAGTTGATTCAAACAAACTATTAATCTTAAAATAACATATATAGAAGGGATATTTATACTCGAATAAAACTTACTCTAACTAAGACTCTTAAAAATACTTATTTAATCTAAAAGACCAAGAGGATAACGATGGATAATAGTATATAGAAAGATACCAGACAAAGATATTCTGATTTATGAATGGATACAGAATATATGATGTAAATCAGATCATTGATGTTAATATGATTACTGGGGTTAAATAATATTATGGTCCTTAAGATACCCTAATTATAATAAAGAACTCCTAAGATAAATTTAATGTTTAAATAACACTTAAAAACACTAATCAAGCACTCTTGCCAATTAGTCTTATTAAAAAAACGAAAATTACAAAATAATTGAAGAATACTTAAACAAAATAAAGATTGGTCTTCAAGTAATGCTTTGTCAAACTCTCTGCAGACCTTCCTGGAGCCCATTAGAACATGCACCTTTGCCTAAATATGCAAGACTATGGCTCGACTTGCCTCCTCAAGTGTGTATTTGTTTATTTGGCTTTCAACATGTTATTTTAGACTCC
>QFDD01005972.1:0-12489 GCA_006871305.1 Vachellia collinsii | reverse complement strand
CCTTCAATCATGCAATGATCTAGGAAAAAACAAAACAGATAGTTTAATCAAAATTCATTTCCCTTGATTATAATAATATAAAAATTAAGGCAAGTGAAGTATTATCTGTTAAGCACTGTGAAAGGCAGGTACATTGGAGCTTAATCAAAATTGACTAAGTGGATCAAAACTCGAAAGAGAGAGCTTTTTCTTTTTCTGTCTGCAAGGAGGAGGAGGAGCAGGGAGAAATAAATAACTAAGTGGGTCCCAAAACTATTATTCTCTTAATTCATACTCTAGAACTAATTCATCCAATAATTTGTATCTAAAACAGCTGTGTCAGTGAATTAAATCACTTAAAATATCCTCTGTTTTCCCCCGTTTAAGCTGTATCATAGGGTTACAGTAACCAGTAGAATCAAACATTCCCTGAGGGTCGCCATTATCTTTTTGCAAGTACCAAATTCCACTATCTTTGGTTTTATTCAATTATTATAAGGGAAAGTGAGGAATCCCGAGGGATTTTTTGTGATCTGAGTGAGAGAGAGAGAGAGAGAGAGAGCGAGAGAGGATGATGATGATGATTATAGGTCCTCGTGAGAGAGAGATCTCTGTTCTGTTGAGTCAAATTAGTGAATATGAAAGAATAATGTCTCTTGACGTTCAAATTAGAAAAAGTTTGAGGATTTTTGCTTTTTTGATTCTAAATCACTCGTTTTGTCTCCAAATAAGCACTTTCAAGGCCACAGTTAGGGGGGATGTATAAATAATTATTAAAGAAGAGAGCCCAAAAGGCAGAGTCTACTTTAAAAAGCAAAAGCTGTAATCTCTCTGTTTGTCTCTTTGAAGCAGCACTCTAGTGTTGGGTGATAGATTGAGAGCTTCCCACTAACTATGCCGTCCCAATAAGGACATAGGCTTTCTTTTTGACCCATACACTCATTGTATCATTGGCATTTTTTTTTCCTCCTTCCTATCAACCTTTAGATTTATATGTTATTAATGTAGCTAACCCTATCATAATTATAATAATATTATTATTAGAATTATTATTATTATTATTATTATTATTATTAGAATAGCCCTTTATGTATCAATGAGTTTGATTTAGTAAAAAAGATTAATATCTTAAAACATAACGAATTAAGACTTAAACAACTATAAAAATATATGCCTACATTTTTTACTTGACAATACTTTAAATAAAATTATTTGTAATATAAAAATACATGTGTTTGTGTGTGTGTGTGAGGAAGAGTAGCCCTTTGTGCATTTATGCATACGGAGAAATTTAATTTGTAAATGAACCAAGTTTTACAATTTACAAAAAAGTGATAGAAAAAGTCATAATAATTTTGTATGCATAATATTATATATCCCTTTTTATGGAAAATTAAGGGATGCGTGATTTATCTGAAGTTTAAAAATTTAGCGTGGAAAGCGGTAGACTTCTCCTTGATTTTGGATTATTAAGAATGCATGTTAAATATATTATCAAAAAAAAAAAAAGAATGCATGTTAAATAAATTAAAATTAGATAAATAGAATAAGAAGTGGAACTAAATAGATGGAGTTATCTTTCACTCCATTTGTGTTATATCAGAGTTAGTTTTATCTTTTTGTAAGATTTGAATTTGATGTAAGCATTTTTGTAGGTGTCTTTAAAACTTTGAGACACTCTTTGATCTTGTTAGGTAATGCAACTTAGATAAATGTATATCTGAGGGGAAAAAAGAATAGTAAGACGATTATCAATCATTTTATTATTGTTCATGGTCGATTTAATTAGAATATTATTCATATTGTAAGTTTTTTATTTGAGAATATTATTTTTGCGAATTTATGGTTAAAACATTGGTTTTATTATCTATCATAACAAAACACACACGTGTAGGCACACAAATCTAAACTTTTTTTTCCACATACACACAATCTAAACTTTAAACTACTTAAATCTGACTTTAGACACTAATGAGTCTTGCTCATCATACATAATATCGACATCTTTCTTTCTCAAATTTAACCTTAGTTAAAATGAACTTGAAGTAAACATTGTTCCAACTCATTGTTTCTTTGTATATATTTTTACATTTTTTTTGCCAACATTTTTATATTTTTGTTTAAAGGGAGTTAAAATGATATTCTTCATTTTATCGTTAAACCTGTTGATTCGACGCATCAGTCAACATTACTGTTGAAACGTTTTGGTTCATGCATCATGCAATCATTGTGGCCTTTTATCTACCTAACTTGGACTGTCTATTTAGTAGAATGTCTAACTCAATACACACTCATAAATTTAGCAATAATATTTAAGTGCATAAGATTTTTTTTTTTTTAAAGTAGAGAGATAGGTATTAACAGTGTGAAGTTAGAAGTAAGATTGAACTTGTGAGAAGAAAAATGGTTTGACTAAGTGTCTCTCGTTAGGGTTTTTTCCCTCTCTGCTACGGCTTGGCCTCACACCGTTGAGTTTGAAGTGATAGACCTGCCGGAGCTTCGATCCTTCCCTCATCCATGGAGGGTATCTTCTCCCCCTATTGTAGAGTTTCTTGGTTGCATCCATATGGTGGGGCACTTGGAAGTTTTGAGTTCAAGTAGTGTCTCTAAAGGGGGCAATCAAGGTGGATGTGTGGATAATCGCACAGAGGCTCATGAGCCTCAATATAGTGTGATGAACTCTTATAGTAACCTTCGTTGGGTGCCTCCAAGGTTATGGGAGGTGAAGGATGGGTCTAAGGGGAGGCAAAATCAATTCACAGTTGACTGTAAGCCTTGGACAGAAAAATTGTTGAATGAGATTTAGGGCTTTTTAGCCTATACGTGGAAACCAGAGGAAGCAGGGTAAAGGAACTCAAGGAAGATGAACACGAATGCTATGGGACCTAAAGTGGGAAATGGGGTGGGTATATGGACAGAAGACTTGCAGGGTTGCAATAGTCTCGATACCATGCATGTGGAGATGGAGTTGACTGCAATCACAGCGTCAAAAGCTACACCACTTGCGACTTTTCTAGCACTGCAACTACTACCACCTCTAACACAAGCACTCCTAATTATGTCCAGGAAGATGAACCCACTGCTACATCTTGAGATCGGTGCTTCTCTTATAAGTCATAGTTCTTTTATGCCTCAAACTTCCTTTACTGGTGTTGTATTCAGATTAAGTGTTCAGAAGGGTAATATTGGGCAATTGGTTGCTGGTTTCCCTATATTTTGTATTGATGATTGTACAAAAGCGTAGGTAATTGTTGTGGCTTGGCTAATCTGGTATTGTAGGAAGGTTATTCGTGTTTATACTATGTTAATTGCATATTATAGGCCTGTAAAGCTTACCCATGTCATCAATACCTTGGTTAAACTGGTATGGAAGGTGTTTAGGTGGGGAAGTGTAGAGTTGGATGTTGCTAGTGCTGAAAAAAGGGTTGCCGAATCCCTTTCTTTCTTTATGGCCTATACTTTGTCATGTTAAAATTATCAACTTAAGCCTGTTTAGTGAATGTGCATATGCGGTTCTTAATTTATTGGCTTAATTGGTGCCTGTTCAATGTGTTTGTTGACACTGTTCTTATTTGGGTAAGGCCTGTTCCGAGTGTACGACATCACTATTCGTTACTGGGTTGGAGCTGGAATTTTATCATTTACCGCCAGGCTGATTGTGTTTACTTTGCTACTATCTTTATTGTTTTAATCCTTGAGAAATCTCTTACCTCAAAGATCTTGATCAGAAACCATTCTTACATATGAATTCCCATGAAAGTTGATTTGGAAGCCGAGTGGTTTGCCAAAACTTCATTGGATGGCTCTTACCATTCGGATTGGGTATTTCAGACGCCATCTCAGTTGCAGACCTATTTGGCGTATGGATTGCAAGATTTTTCTTCTAATCCTGTCTTTATTTTTGGTTGTGTTGAAGAACTTTTTAGTGCTAATGCTAGCCTTTATAGTTTGTTTTTATGTTGTCTATTATTTAGTATTCTGCACCTAAGACTGTGTAACCTTGCTTTATCTTCAATTTAATCGTTCTCTTTGTCAGCCAAAAAAAAAAACATGATCGAACTTGTGATGTCCTATTTACAAGAGAGCTCTCATGTTAGCTATTAGATTATAAAGTTATTGATAAATAGATAGACGATTACAACTTGTGATGGTGAAGAATATTTTCAAAGCTATTTTACTTTTATTGAATCCTTTAGCAAATCGTTAATGATCTATAATCCATTATCTAGTTGAATATTTTCCATGGAAGATTATGAGGAAGTCATATTTTCCCCCATGACAAAAATTTGAATCAATTCCTCATGATACCAAACATTGATGAAGTAGAGGAAGCTTTTCTCCCTTAATCCTCCTTATCCAAATAGTGCATACATGTAAGGATTCAATAGAAGACACCATGACCTAACATTGTTCAAAGCAAAGGGTGACTATAAATAACTGAATGAAGCTGATACCTATAACTAAGATCGGCCTATGTACCAATGGGATTAGGTTTGGCGAAAAAGATTTGCCCCTCACAATGTCACGAATCGAGTTTAAATCCTTATTAAAAAAATGCGCCTATATTTAGTGTTCGACTGTGTCTCAAATAGAATCACCACTAATATGTATTACAATTGAAAAATGAGGCCTTAATTTGTTATCTCATCCATTAATTAAATCCATAGATTGAAATATTGAAAGCTGAAACTACTTTACCTTCTAAAGGGTTTCCAATATACAGGGGCTCCTCTCACCACTTGATGGCATTACATCTTATTCTTTACCTTGGTGCACGTGCAATAGAGATCCCATCCACTTTTCTTCCCTTCATCTTCCTTTTCTTTTGGTTCTAAAGTCATATATCATCATTATAATTTTTTTTTTAAAAAATCTCATTTTTGCTAATCGGAATATTTTGTTGCCAGATGAAAAGGGAAAACAAGAGTGTTGAAAAGCTCTTTCTAAACCTTTGGATTCCTAATCCAAAAAGGGAGAAGAGACTCGTTTAATACCTTGATTAATAGGACATGGTTAATTTAACTCAAAAATTATCATATTACCGTTATATATCTTTTTTAAAAGACCAAACAAAACAAGAATGATTTTCAAAATTGGAAAACAAAAACTTGCTTTGCTACTATTAAGTATAGGTATCCTTCTATTATAAGTAATATTGTTCAAGACATTATTGAGCATGAAATGTGAGTACATCTTCTGATAAGAATTCAAACTTTAGTTCGTTATATTACGAGAGATCAATCTAAGAAATATACTTCGTTAAACAAACTAAAAAAACAGAAAAACGAGTAGTGGAAGGTGTGATGAAGTAGTGTTTCAGTCAAAGCAATGGATTACAAACAGATGGAAAGTTGACCCTTTGACCTGAACTGATACTACTGTAATATAATTCCCAAATGAGTGGGAAATCATTAGTTCCTTAATATCTCCTCCCTTACATGGGTGGGGCCCACACAATGATCAATTTGTGTTGTGCCAAACAACCCACCACTTCTTTTGATAAAAAAAAAAAAAACAACCCACCACTTATTCTTCATTGGCATTATTATTATTATGCCTTCCCTCTCTTTACAAAAAGAACTAAAGAAAGCTCCCAAATTTCTTCACTATTCTTTCACTCTCACCCTTTCCCTTTCCCTTCATCCCACATCCATCAACAACCAGCAGGAATAAGAGAGTTGGATTGACCGATTTCAACGGGCGTTCGTCCTAACATAAGGGATTATGATCAATTACATATAGAAATCATTTTTTTGAAAAAACTAGTTATCATTTTTTGAATTAGATTTAATTTGAATTCCAATTAGTCAAAGTCTACTTTGATTTTGGATATGAGGTAAATGTTTATCCCATGAACATATTGTTCGATATTTTAATGAGAAAATTACTCGTACTTTAACCGGCACGATCTAATTACTCAAAAAATTCACAATAAGTGCTATCAATTTTTATTGTAAATGTTATCACTGCTTGTTATTTACTTATTATGTGATTTTTTTATTGATTAAATTGTTATTGCGGCACCCACATTAATTTTTCCTATTTTAACTAGCCATGTGGGACCACGAATGTGGGCCCTCACCACCATAAGTCTACGTCTCTGCGATTGCTTTTGACTGAAGTCGCCTTAGGAAATCCAAATCACTCACCATTCAATATACACTCACGAGCACAGCTTTTAGTTTGTCTTGGTATTACTATCTCCAATTCTTAATATAAAATTAGTTAACTTTTTGAAGAGATTAAAAAAGTAATTAAATCATTTGATTGTAATATATATTCTAAAATATTTATATGTTTTATTATATTATATATCAGTTTATAAGTCGGGTAAATTAATATGAAGAAAAATGATAAATATATCAATTAATTAGCTTCATTGATCTTTCATACAAAAATTATTTGATTATTATATTAAAGAGTGATATCTTTTTCCTTTTCCTTGACAAGGTTGGTTTCATATATTTGAGATCTTTTGACATTGATGCATGCAAACTTCTTATTCTACAAACGTACGTACTATATAGATATGGCAGAGAGATGTTTAGTCATATAAGATACATACATGCATGCATGCATACATCATCATGTGTTGCAGCTAGTGATGACTATACGATATCTGAATGACATATGCAAATCGGTAGCTTTAATGAAAACTCATGATCTATGACTATGTATGTACGAGAAATACTTACATACTCCTGGAGTGCCACATCATCCATACTCTGCCCAATAAGAATGTTCCAAGTATCCTCTATTGTGGATCTCATATCCCATAAATTTCTCTTAATTATTCCTCTTTTTCCATAATAAATATCTATTGTAATAGGTTATGGAAAAATGAAAATAATCAGGAGAAATTTATGGGATATGATATCAAAATAGATGACACTTGGAACATTTTCATTGGGCAGAGTATGGATGACGTGGCACTCCGGGAGTATGTAAGTATTTCTCATGTATGTACACACATAACCCGCAAATAGTGGCTTACTAATCGGAATTATCGCTGCAAAAAAGTCTGGCTCTATCTCACCATCCATCTTTTTTTTAGCAGCTTTAAACTAGAAATCACTTTATTATTTAATTACAGTTTAATATAATTGTCAGTTAGACCCATGAGATGTAGTCACAACTCACAAGCATTTTTAGATCAATAATGGAAAATCATCATGTATCTAATTGGTTTTCAAGAGTCAGGTTGGGATCTGACTGATTATGTTTATAGATCACTGTAAAATTCTTCATGCAGCAATAATTTTCTTCATTCGTGATATTTGAACTTAATTAAGATATTTTTTGAAGCTAACAAAATAAAACCCGTCAATGGCTAGCTATTCCAATGGTAACGCAATCTGTCACGTTTGGGGAAGGTGTTTGGCTTGAATCTGATATTGACATGTTAACCTGTGTGTGTAAATGGGTTTAAATTGATTGTATAGAAGAAAACAAATACCAAACCAAATATATATATATATATATATTTTTTTGGCGATATTATATAATCTGTGCATGATAGAATATTTTGGGAATGAGATTGGAAGGAATATCACCCTAAAAGAGGTGAATAAAGAAGGAACAATATTTTAGTTACTTTTAGCATCATATATTTAGATCATATGAATCAATAAACAGCCAATGCATGTCAAATACAAAAGCTTGCTTTTTGTTAAATCTCTAATGAGATTTGAGAGCCTTTTATTGAATAAAATAAAATAAAAAGTAGAATAAATTGTGATGCAAGAGGTGGCTATTCGATCACACACACACACACACACAACACCCCTCACATGCAGGCCACACATACAAAACAGTACTACCTTTTTCCCCCCTTTCCAAGTTCGGGAGCATATTCCATCATATTCTCTGAAGCAGGTGATATTTGGCATAGTGAGAAGGTGACCGTGTAGAATAATTTATTTAATTTTACATCACTAATTAAATTCAATTCATTGATTGTATTTATATAATATACCCTGTGTAATTGGAGAGGGGTGGGTGTGGAACAAAATTAATATATAATAACAATAATAATTGTGATACCAATAAAATAATTTTGTTTGCGCATATATGTATATATGCTGCGTTACCAAACCCCACTACCCACACGCACTCTGAATAATGTTATCAGTAACTGTAGACAGAAAGAAGAAAGTGACGAGAAGGTGACCTATTCAGGTATACCCTACTAGCTTTCCCCAATAAGCCTACACATTTGATGCCCAAAGAATCCTATGATATGTATTCCCTTTTTAGCTGTGTGTGTGTGTGTCAAAGAGAGCATGTGGATACATCAAACATGGGCATACCGGTTTGGATTAACAATAGAAGTTAACTTTTCAACGTAATTTATGGTTTACAAGGTAAGTATATAAAATAACTTTTATTTTAACTTATATAAAAGTAGTTTTCTAACGCCAACACAAACATGCATAAATTAAGGAACATGTAATATTAAGATAATATAAGAGTGTTCTAAAGCTATGTATATAATCAAGTCAGATTTTGCATAAATTAAAGCATTAATTAATTAGGGGGATAATCACAGACACCAAGCAGTAGTTAATAAGAGTAAGAGGGGATCATGAACAAAAGATTTCTGGTTGCAGTCACTCTCCTTCATATGAATACATAGTTGAATTTAAACTTTGATCACTTGCCGTTAGAGCGATGAAAATTATTGTTACAGTTAGAGTGTATCATATTCATATGCGTAATTTTTTGTGAAGTTCTTCGTGATTTGTTGGAACTTAGCCCCAAAAAACAAAAACAAAAAAAAAAAACCTTTAAAAAAGTACTGTGGCTGCTGGGATTCGAGCCCAGGTCTCCACGGCCACAACGTGGAATTCTTACCACTAAACTACAGCCACATCATTGACTTCAAACTTCTACAAAATCTCTACACTAATTTAGATTATTTATACATTTTAAAAAAAATTACTTCAAGATACACCACAAAATACTTTGAGATGCTGAATATTAAATGAATGATAAAATAATTTCCAGAAAATGTTATTAAACAATTATTTTCAATAAGTAATTAAAGTGTATGAAATATAATTTTCAAAACTTACTATCCACTATTAGTCTCTGGGCACAGAAACTTGTGAAATTTCATTGTACGGGGCACCCATCCCAATTTTCAAGTGACATCAGATTATATAGAAATCTTAATCTGACGCAAATAATTAACTCTAAAATTGTCAACAATCACAACCAACATAGCTTTCTGGTGGCATTGGTCCAAAACATTTGTCGGCCTAACAGTTATGGGCCCAAAGGTTGAAGAAAGCCCAAAAAGCGGATTTGTTGACATTTCCGTACACCACAAAGATAGAGGTAACATGCCTTGCCAACCCCTTCGGCTCAATTCTAGTTAACGGGGTTTCGGCCACTGGTCCCGAATTTGAGTTCATATCAAATGTATAGAACTTTTTTTTAAAAAAAAAATTACCTTTAATTAAATTTAATGATTCTCAAATTTGACCCAATTAGATAGACATATAAAAGATGTAATTAAATTGCTTATAATTGAGTATCTTCAAGATATGTACACCCAAGTGTCTCAAAATTGGCATAATTTTATGGGAAAATGAAGCCGAGGTCCCATGTAAGGGATTACATGATTAAACAATCTCACGGAATTGTGTATTTACCGTCAAGTCCCGTTAACAAGTCTATCTCAGTGTGTTAACAACCCTAAGGAACTTGACTGTAAATAAACAATTTCGTGGGATTATTTAATTATATAATCCTTTACACATGATTTCATCGTCATTTTTTTCTTTAATTTTATCAAACCATTTCCTCGCGGAGCTCAACAACAAGCAATCTTTTGAAAACCTCACCATCAAGGGGAGCCGAATCATACTGTTCTTTACCAAACAAATAAAACTACTTTTCAAAGGGAATCTTATTCCATCTAAGAGAAATATTGGTTTATTCAATATAGGATGGGGCACCTTTCAACAAACCTCCTCCATCCATCTAGTCCCCCTCACAACACTTGGAATTCAACGAAGAAGGAGAGTCTACATTGATGTAAAGAATCCTTTTTATAATGGCCACACAAGGATTTCTACATCAGTTGTGTTTAATTGGCCTGGTATTAAAGAAAAAGGCTAAGGGAAAAAAATTCATTCGACAATTACTTATCTTATTTATAAAAATGCTGTCGGTCACATTCTCAATCCGGTTCCCATAACAGCCGGTATAGAAAGTTCGGTTTGTGAAAATGCTTTTTTGCATTAGTGATACATGCACGCCAACTTTGTAGTGATAAAGAAGGATGATCTCATGTGGATGATAATTGATTATGCAAAAAGGATGCCCTTGGATAGAATGCATACCACAACATTATTTGTTATTTTTTTTTTTTCAACATCTATTTTGATTCCATTCACACACACACACACACGGAAGGAATGCATTCCATAGGAATACAAGATGACAAGTTGTTCGCCAAAAAAAAAAGAAAAGATGACAAGTCAGATTTTCTCCTTATTTACCTATAAAAAATTGCTAATGAGAATAAGTTGATCAATTGATAGTCCACTCCCTCTAATTCTTTTTTATTATCGTAGTTTCTCTAAAAGGTTTTTTGGTTTTTTTTATAAAAGCCTTGATAGTTTCAATTAATATTAAATAGAAATAAGGACGGTGAGAAAATAGAAATTAATATGATGTTAAAATTTAGTGTAATTAATAATAAGATAATATTAAGCTTCACTTGAATTTTATGCAAATTTAACACCTTTAACTTTTTTTATCAGTACGTATCGATTAGTTGGAGTGCTTTTGTAGGAAAGATAATTCAATTCATGAGAATATAGGTTTTATAATGGAATCCTTGTTATCTCTGAACAGTTTAAGTGGCTATATATTCAATATTCGTTGGGAAAAAAGATGGTTAGATAAGATAGAATAACCCATCAAATTGCACCTAATAGGTTGAATTTCTTAAAATTAATCATAACTAAAAAAAGGCTGATCAGATAAATGGAGATTGAACCTATTGAAAGGACTTAGTTCCTTACAATATAACAAATTAAAGATTAAATTTTCATTGTAAGAATTGTCCATATTTAGTATTTGGTTATTTTGAATTGAATTGCCTCTAACTAGAGGATATGTGTAAGTTATGACAAAAGGCCAATCAGGCCACAATTTATACAATGTTTTGGACTCAAAAAAAAAAAAAACTTAGGTAAATAATATTACATTTAATATTTAATATAAGAGATAATTGATATTTTTTTTTACAGAGATTAAGAAAGTGAATTCAATGATATCATTTTTTTAAATTAATTTTGATAACTTATAAATTGATCTATAATCTAATTATATATATAAATGTATTTTAGAATATACATATTATAATTAAATAATTTATTTAACTTTTTAATCTTAAAAAAAAAAAAGACAACTCTCTCTTAATAATTAATGACGGGAGGTGCTAATAAACACCTACACTATCAATTTATTATATTTTGTTATAATACTATATCAATTTTTTTTTTAGCCACTAATACCATAACACTATCAACTTTTTTTTGCCAGTAATATATATATATATATAATACTATATTAATTTTTTACCACAATAATTTGATATGTGAATGATATCGTTATATTTATTTGAAATATGAATGACATCGTTGCTTTTGGACAATAATTAAGTATGATATGGGCTGGCAAAAAAAAAATAATTAAGTATGATATGAACTAGATCCACAACGAAAATCATTGACTTTACTATTTTGAACATATTTCTAGAATTAAAAATTATGTCTGAATTTTCGTCGTATATAAAAGTTCAAGTTGTCTGATATTTATTATTTTTTTTTATAAAAACCTATACATCTATATCTTCATTTGTGGTGGTTTTTATTTTTTGATTCAACTGCAATTGAATTTGTAAAAAGTACTAATTTATATTTTTTTTTTGCCAACAAGAGATTCATTCATAAAAAGTTTAAAACAGACACAACAGACAAAGACGAAAGAAAACAAGCAAACAGAAGCAGAATACAATAAACCCAAAAAAACAACCAAAAACTTGCATCATCCAGGGTCGAACTGTTTGTCCTCTAAGTCCTGCACCAGCAAAGCATGGAGATGCAAAGGGGGGCAAAAAACCCAATCATATGGGCACACTCCCCTCAAAGAAGCTTTGGCGATCCAATCTGCTACCAAATTAGCTTCTCTGGGAATCCATCGGAAAGAATGGTTCCTGCATTGGTTCCTTGTAACAAGGATGTTCTCTACAACAATCACACATTTCCAATTAGGGGGTTGGATACCATCATTAAGGCATTTGATAAGAGTCTGGTTATCAGATTCCATAATAGCATCATCAATTTGATTTTCAGCAACATATGATACAGCAAGATTCATTGCTTCACACTCTCCCTCAAACACTGATTCAGCCTGAATTAGCTTGGCTCTCCCATCAATCAGCCACCCATGTTCATCTCTAACAATAAATGCAATGGCAGCTCTTCCTTCCAC
>QFDD01005971.1:0-10723 GCA_006871305.1 Vachellia collinsii | reverse complement strand
AAGGGGGGGGGGGAATTAAACTTTTATTTTCCATTATTAATTTTTTTTAAAAAAATGGAAATAAGAAATTCATTGGCAGACAGAAAGCTAGACAGGAAAGACATCCTCAACCTCATCCAAAATGATGGTGTCCTTTGCCATTTTTATTCAACATGAGCATGAGGCCATCTCCGTGAAAAATACCACTTCAATTATTTTTGTAGGTCTACTCCTTATTTAGAGTTGGGGGTAAAAAAATTAGTCAAAGCATTAGACTTTATATATATATATATTGAAATGATTCAAGACTTATTTAGTTTAAATTTTTGTAAAAGTAACTTTCACTTCAATTGATTTTTGCAGCTGAAATTGGTGTTAAAATTATTAAATGTAATGTGATTTATATCTAGATAAATTCTTTTAAAAAAAATTCAGTTTCATGAAAATACATTTGAACGATGATATGCTTAAGAAACAATTTCAAAAGGTTTAAATATAAGAAAAAGGTGAAAATTCAAAAGTAAAAAGAAAAAAGTTACTTCAACTGAACTTTTGGCTTAACATTTACTTAATGTCAAAATCTTTCCAAGCATTATTTTTGGTATAAATTAACATTTCAAATTGACGAAGCCGGTTTAAGGGGTTATAAATCATCACAAACATAACGTCCCCTTAAAATCTTGACTTCTGCCCAATACAAAATGGAGGGAACACATAAGAAATGTGTGTAATTCATTATAAACAAAGATTGAATAGCTTGTTAATAGCCTTATAATCACAGTTATCTACAAATAGAAGAAAAGAGTGTTTGAAAGATAGAAATGATTATGATCATAAGGTTTGTCCCAATCAGCGGAATGTGTCGTTAAGGGAGTTGATCATGTGTAGCTCGGAATTGGGATGATCATGAGTTGGACTACTCTTCTTTTTTTTCCATTTGATGATGAGCTTCAATTCCAATGGAACTTGCCATTATCACTCTCCCTATTATCGCCCACTTGCTTCTTTCACCGCCCACACCTTTTCTCTCATGCTTGCTTATGGGACCTGAAAGCGAAAGGTGCGTGCGTGTGCAGATAAAAGGAGCCACCATTTGACGACGGAACCAAGGCCACTCTACATCATTCAAGCCCCCATGCCCCAGGTCAACTCCTTGACCGAAGAATACAAAGAGATGAGATGAAGGAGAAAACTGTGCAACATATCTTTAAGGTATGGGTAGTGCTTTTTTTTTTTTTCTTTTTTATGCTTGATTTTTCCCCCACCTATTCCTATATTATTGGATACAAGTTGAATTAGTTGGTGAATTTTCTGTATGATACAATGAAAACCATTAATGTGGATTGTATTTCCAACATTTAAGCTAAGATAACAATAGCTTTTACAACATGATGATTTGATTTTATCTCTATGAGCATTCAAAGACAAAGGTTGCAAATTTGATCTTGTTGTAAATTGTAATATATTTCGAAATAAAATGAGATGGAGTGTATTTATAGAGTATATAGAGATTCTTTGAAATGATACATCTTAAAGTAATACCTCTTTAATAAGAATTTACAATCACATGTTATATTCATAAATCTCATAAATTAAACGTGGCATACGTGTCTATTATGACTATCCTATATTGTATCATATAAATTATAATGCATCTCATGGAGCGGACTCTGTAACAAGCACCTCATTTTGTAGGAGACAATAAAGATGATTGGGTCTGTTCTTTAGGTTAACGGTAGTAAGTTGCAAAGGCTTAGTCTGCTCTTTTACTTTTCCATCAGTGTTAGATGCATACATTCAATATTAATATAACATCCTAGCTACCACTGCTAGAATAAGACGATCTTGCCTAAAGGGCTTGTGAGCATCACTGCTGTTTCATTAAAAAAAAAATGAAATTACAAGAGACAATGCGAACCTATGTGATGTCTTGAAAGATGAACGTGTGTGATGTTTTTGAAAACCTATGTTGGTTTCAAGAACTTGATCATAGTTTCTAGCACATGATCCCAAAGCTCACATTGAATCGGGGAGGATCACAACCCAATTTCACTTGGCAAAATGACATTTTTTTTAAATTTGATCCAAATTAATCTTTTACATTATGCTCACAAACAGTGCAATAGAGTTCATTTTCCATGTGCAAAAGGTATCTTGAGCTAAATAGGTACGAATCATCCATGTTGAGTAGTAGATATGACTCTCCTGTAGTAATATAAGCATGACTTTATCATATATATCAAGTATGATTAAGGTGATTTAAGACGTCTTTTGACAAATAAAACAAAGAACTGCGACTTTCATGAGTCTTTCTCCCTTTTCTTAGACAAGAATTAACGTTAAATTCGGTTCCAAGTGGCTGCATGTGCAGTGTCAACGGTTAGGCAGCGTGTTGACATTAACTTTTCCTTCTTTTTACAGAGATCCTCCTGTTACTACTACAGATTTATAATTCTATTTGAAATATTGTTGAACATTAAATATAGATACATTTATATCAGTGTTAAGATTCACATGATCTAGAATTGTATGAAATAAAACATGGCTTAGCCAATGTTCGTTCTATTCGTAGGTTGTTATAAAAAAAAATGGACAGACCAAATTCATCCAAGGCCGATTCACATGTTAATTTATCATCATATAGATACGAAGCCTTTTTGCATAAAAAGGGGTGCCCTTGGCCCATTTAATGCCTAAGAGCGTAGGGTCCCATTCTTTCTTAACAAGAATTCTTGGGACCTATTAAAGTATGTTAAATTTAATGAGAAGATGTTAATATTTAATAACATAACGAATCAATATTTGAATTTACAATATAAAAGATGCACACATTTAATATTATTTAATAGTATCTTAAATATGATTGTCTTTAATAAAAAAATACTTTTATTTTTAACACAATAAATTCCTAGGACACGGCTGCGCAAACGGCGCTTGATATTCAAAGAGAAGGAACGAAAATTCTCAATAAAATAAAAGAAAAGAAACACAAAGACAAAGTCCCCAAATTATCCCTCACATGTTAGGAGGGAAGGATGGAGGGTAGATGGGACATTATCTGCGTAGAGGAATATCTTCATTCCATCCGTTGCCTTCTGTTATACATAGGAAGAGCTATTTCAAGAGAAGCCAATTTCTTTCCCCCAAACATATCACATAAAGAAAAAATGGTTATTTGCCCTTTTCATCGGCAAATTTTCCGGGACCTTACTGTTTATGTGGATGGCAGTGAAAGAGTCGTTAATGCTGTTGGTATTTTTTTTTCAAAAATAAATAAATGAAAGTGGTTAATGCAGATCTGTCTCATGTTTTGGCTGTTTCTCCTGCCAAGTCAATTAACATGTGTCTCCTGCCAAGTCAATTAACAGCCCAAAAGCCTGTTTACTGCAAGGCTGCAGTCTCTTTTGTGGGCTCATTTGTTGTCCCACTGTTATTTCTTTCTTCTCATGGATTATTTACACAAGAATTACTATAAAATTCTATGTAAAAGAATTAATATCAGAAAGATCTTAAGAAGTTATCAATATGAGTAATTTGAATTGTCAATAAAACTGTTTAATTCTCTTACATGAAACTTTATAATAATTATCCGGTATTTATATTAGCTCAACAATGTGTTAGTGGTAAATATCGTTGGCTTGAAAATTAAAGAAAAAATATAGTCAATTAAAACTATTCTTTTAGGGTGTGTTTGGTTGGAGGGAAGGGGAAGGAAAAATGATCCCCTCCCCTCATTTGGTTCAAAATTTTGGAGGGGAGGGAAGCTTAAATTTACCCTCCCCTCCCCTTCTAAACCCAATTTTAGCTCCCCTCCAAATTGGGGTTTTTTGGAGGGGAGCCAAATTTTTTGACAAGTTTACCCTTTCAATTTTTCTCTTATTCCATTAATGCCTTTGAAGAAAAATATTATTATAATTTAAAATATACTTTAATAAAATAAAAATTAAAAATATTATAATAAAAATATATTATTATAAATTAATTAAAAATATTAATTATATAATTTTAATTAAAAATTAATTATAAAAAAAAATATAAATTATAAAATATATTTTTATAAAACTAATTTATAAAAAATACGTTATTATAAATTAAAAATATATTTTAAAAAAATAAATAATAAATAAAATATATTATTCTTAAATTAATAAAAATAAAAATCATAAAATTATAATTAAAACATATATTATACAAATTAATTAAAAATAAAATATATTATTATAAATAAAAAATATTATTATTTTTTTTAAAATATAATATGACAGGGTAAATAAAAATATTAATGAATTAATTAATGTTAATGTATAAATTAATTTATATAATATATAAATATTATGTAATGGTAAAATAGTAAATTACTACAATTTCTTCTTTCCCCTCCCCTCTTAAACCAAATAAGTGATCATTAAAAATACGCTTCCTCACTTCCCCTTCCCTACCATTCCTTACCGTTCCCTCCATTCCCTCCCCTACCATCCCTTCCCTTCAAACCAAACACAAATCATTGAATTTAGTTTTTAACTAACCAATCACTATCAATCATCAATGTCTTTTTTTCTTTTTTTAAAAAATTATCAATATCAATATAAAATATGATAGTCTAGAGGCGGAATAAGTAACAAATTACTAGTATAGTATAGTACTGTTGCACGACTTTTGCTTTTGAGGTTTGCTTCTTCCGTACATGCTCCTTCTTTGATTTGACCTCACCCTCCTTCCTTCGTCAAATCACAGCTCTGCCTCCCCTTTCTCACCCTTACATCTGGACGGCTCCGATCCTTTCCCTCCAAAACGCCATTACTCCCTCTTTTCGTATCGCTGACGTGGCATTCCCTCATCACGCCCCACGTCACGCTCCTCCACCCAACCTCTGCTATCGCATGAGGAACCACATGTACCTCGTTAGTTGCTACTCCCTAACGATATTACACTTTTACCCTTCCACTTGAAGCTTCCTTTAGCCCAGCAAAGCCATTTACCCTTATGTCTATTTCTGGCAATGCGCTTAATAGAGCCACCCACGAAAGACAAAGTGCCAGCTTTCTATTCACTGAGATTTTATTTACTTTTAGCCCCTCACAGCTCTCCCTGTCGGACACGTGGCTCTCCCCCACTGGTCCATTCGTTGGTCACACCCCCTAAATATCTCACTTCATTAACATTAGCGTAAAAGAATAAAACATTTATCACAGAGCCTCTCATCATAAAGTGTATCACTACTATTATATAGGCGACCGATTCATCATGCTTACAGCTAACCCAGCAATTTTTGACCACCTAGGGAAGGAAATTGTAACATGGTTGAAAAGGAAAAAGATAAAGACAACAATCTATAAGCTAACTAATGTTATATACTAAATGTGACAAATAATCAAGATTATCTTACCTCCATCCGAACCAAGGCTCTGCTAATTATCACCATTGATTCTTATGGAAAGAGGAAATTGACAAAAATGAAAGATACAAGGGACCTCTTCCCCTTGCTGACAAAATATATTAAAAAGGGGGAAGGATTATAAGGTGATGATGAGAATGAGGATACTGTAGAAGAGTGCTATTCCCCATTAGGACCAGGGGACGGCGCCCGCTTGTTGGGTGGCTCGGCTTCGCTGGTTGACGCTGGCCTTTCAGAGCGAGTTTCGCAGCTGCCACATGAACTAGCAGCGTCGAGCACTCCAACTGGACTTGAAGGCGGCTCCGGCTCCGGCTCCGGCTCCGGCTCGGCTCCAGGGCATTTATTACCCGCACAGGGACACGTGTCCACCACATAATCCTCCATTAGTTGGTGACAGCTTCTCACCATTTCCTGCCCCCGAAGAAGAAAGCTTCTTTCAATAAATAAAGACACCAAATTTTGTCACCCACACACTCACAGTCTCACACTCCTTTCCATGCTTTTCACTTTCTTCCATTTTTTTTTTCTTTTCGGGAAACCAAAAAATACTCAAATCTTCTTTTAAACTATATTTTTGCCTGATTTAATCCTTAATCTGCGTTGTACACAAAAACAGAATTGGACCCAGTGCAGCAAATGCACTTGACCTTATAAAACAAGTCATTCTCAAGGTCACATGGACGTTTAGCAATTAAGCTCCTCGTTCTGATGTAACTCTATTATTTACCTATTCGAATTATTAAAGACGCGAGAATTATTACAGCACAAAAATAATCTTCGAAAAGGAAAAAAAAACCATATTACGGATAATTTATATTGACGACGAAAGCATATGCGGATACTTTGTTTACTCCATCATGAAAGAACGGTGGCGATTGGCCCTGGCCAGCTGAACAGAGGACGGCCGCGGCAGCTAAGGTCGACGGCGCAAAACCCAAGAAATCAATAACTGAAATGTTATTCACACAGATCGGAATCATGAGTTAGAAAAATCATAAATAACAGGAATCGAATGGGAAAACTCCGTTTAGTGGAGTCAGGTATATGGTACCAAGAGTGGTGCTGAGGATGAGACTGGAAGCAGTGGAGAAGAACCGGGTTATGGATTCGGGTTGAGGATCGGATGAGCAAGAGAGCTTAGAGATAAAGTAATGGAGATAATCGAAGGGAGTTATGGAGCGTAATCTCCACTGTAGCTTGGTCATGACACAAAGCTCCATTCTTTGAATCGTCTTGGGTTCGAATAAAAATCTTGGATCCACTAATTGAAGATCCAGTAACAGAGGAACTTCAGGTTCCTCCATTTTGACCGCTAAAGACAAGCATGCCACTGATATCAGATGATACTCCCACTGAATTTGTCGCTGCCAATGCATAACAAGAAATCACGTCAGACAGATATTTACGGGAGGAACCTTGATTTTCTTTGATAGAAGAGACGCATGGGAGGTACCGGAAGTGGAGAGCAAGACAGAAAACGATCGAGGTAGTTGACTGAGAGGAAAGCCGTTACCGGACGAAACTCAAAATGCGCGTGAACCTGCATTTCCCAGAGATCGAGAGACAGATCAAATCAAAGATGCAACAAACTATTGTTCAAATACGTTATGTAACTGGCGCGTTCATACGGACCTTCAAGATCCAGTTGATGGAATCTTGCCGAGCGGTTACGTCGATTAAACGATAACGGCACCGCCGTAGGTAATCTGGGTCGGGCATGTGATGTGTCTCGGCGTCGATGAGTCCGCTGATGGTTGCGTCGTCGGAAGGCGGTGAATAAGACGGCAGGTACGACGACGTCTGGTGGTTTTTGCCGGAGATAACTTCATCGGCATCCTCACGGCATAGCAAGTCATCGGCGGCAAAAGCGTCGGCCGTGGAGTGAGACATAGCAAAGGTGGATGATAAGGGAGTACGAAAGTCCTTTTACAAGTCTCGACAGAAATGATGGCGCCAGGTTTGGCCTGGTCATGCTGGGAATCAATGGCCTGGGTTTGACATTGTTTAAAAGCTGTATGGAAGATTTTGTGAGAACAGTGAAAGCTGGGAATCAATGGCCTGCGTTCTTCTTTTGTCTGTTAGTTTGGATGCACTGTTGGTTCTGCTAGTGGTTGCAGAGAGAGAGAGAGAGGTGAGAAGTTGTGAAGCAGTCAAGCAGAGACAAGACGGAGGGAAAGGAAAGAGAAGAGTGAGTGGGATGTTGGGGGGCGGGGGGGTAAATGTATTAATGCTGATGACTCAGTGAGATGTGAGGTGGTGATTTCTCTTTCGCTTTTTTGATGAATTATTTTTAATCAATCTTATTTTCATTTTTAGTTTTGTTAGGAAAAATTGCTAAAAAATATTTTATTACCAAATTTATTATCTAACGAAACTCAAAATCTGTTTGATACAAAGATGCAATTCTTCTTCATTCATTTGCAGGGAAGCAGACTTGATAGTTTGGTCTTACCAGATTGATTGGGTTCTTCGACCAAGTTTGTAGTTGACAGGGATCTTGAAGGAAGATAAGCATTAGGTTTATTTTGATCCGAATAATGATTTAAAATGTTTTTTGTTAGCCTTTATAAACACTTATTTCTCTATAATTAATCATATTTTCAGGTGGCAAAAAAAAAAATGGTGCTACTTTTCTTTAGGTGGGTTCAACACACTTAAATACATGTACGTCAAGAATTTTCGGCGGGAAAATACCATAGGGGAATCTTGAAAATTAGAATTAATTTGACCAAACTCTAAATTATAAAATACTAGACTACCCCTCTCTCATCCTGGGTCTCCTGGTCTAATTATCAACTGATATGTAATGGGTTACTAGGCCTAGGGGGATTCGGATGGTTTTAGTACGCCACGCGTCTCTGGTTTTGTTATAATCCATTTCATACTGTTAGATTGAATTTTAAGAGTTAAAGGAGAAAATAGGAGATGCTGAAAGGATCCTACTCAGTAGTTCCTGTGTGTAATTCTTCCCTTTGATTAAGTTCATTTTTATTTGAACTGTGGTTTCAAAAGGAAAAGGAAAACAGTTAATTATGCTTTACAACAGTGATGGATCTCACCTTACGATCTTCGTGAAAAGTCACCGATTTCTTTGATTTTCCCTGTCTCTGTGTCCGCTCCTCTTTTGCTGGTTCAAGTAACCCATCCTAAATATTTGTTCCCCAGTTATTTATGGATCTTTAAATTTACAATAAAAAAGAATAAAATATGAAATCATACAATGTTTGTTGAAATTATTGATGAAAAATTGGAAAAATGATCGAAATGGGAGTGATCCTGAGTATACCCAGAAAATGATTTGGACCTAATCAGTTCACGACCCAGTGAACAAAACCAACTCAAGACACGGTCCACGATCAGTCTTAACGTCTCGATACTTTAAGAATATGTGCGCCTACGACTAAAGTCAAAAGACTGGGAGCATAGACAATGTTCGAAGCTCGTCTACTTATCCAAGCCTGTCATCAGCACCACACGAACGTCGGACCAGGTGGTTAAGATCCAATAATCTAACAACCACGTTCTTTGAATTTTTTGAAAACGTTGAAACGGTTTAACAGTCGACAACCCACATAATCCATCTATTTATTTTCCTTCCACTTTCATTGTAAAGCATTTAGCACATCCAGAAACACACTAAACTCACCCTACCCTCTTCTCTCCATATTTGCTCACATATAGTGTTGCTCTTCCTCTCAACGACAATCAATCGAATTCGATTTTTACCTCTTATGCATCAAAGGCAATAGTTTTATTTTTTGATCTTTCTATGATGGTCCGAATCAATTTCTTTCATTTCATTCACTAAAATTTACATAAACAATCTATATGTTTTTTTTTTCTAATTATAATTATCTTCTTATTAAAGGCAAATTATATCGTAAACACTATCAAATACTGAATATGAACACATTTTTTAACAGAGATTCAAACATTTGTTCATTACATTATAAAAAATTAACACATTCTTTGTTGATAGCTATGGTCATTCTACTGGATTGGTCAATTGATTTAAAATCAGAGAAGAGTCCCCTATTAAGTGAACAGAGTGTAACAGGTACAGGACCCAATAATGCAATATAGTGTAACGATTATAAATTTTATGTATCATAATTTCATATAAAAGCAGTAACGAGTTAAACCCTCAATACGACTTGTAAATAAAATAACCATTATCAATTTTATACAGCATTGCATCAAAATTAATGCTCATCGGTTTTCTGATTCGTTTTTTTTGTAAAAAAAAAAAAAAAAATTCTTTCCTTTCTGCCTAACCCTGGTTACTTTGTTCAGTGCATTCGTCATGTGAGTTACAGTATAACTCTACGACTGTCGTGCCAAAATTAAATATTTTTATATTGCTGTTTTACAGTACAGTACATTACTACCATTAACAGCTTCAGGAATAAAACAAGATTGATAAACTATTATTAGAATAATTTATACATTTACTGGATGAATAATAAATTTTGAAATAAAATACACACACAATAGTAATAAATTTTACAATTGTAAGAAGATAATAAGTTATTCTCAAAAAAATTCATAATACATGGAACACATTTGGAATAAATTCCGAAATAGACATGTTAAAGAATAATGTATAAAGTATAGTTCAGTTGATGAAGAATTTATTCAACCTATAAAATTTTGAATTCAAATCTCTACTTATACAAATTTGTTCTAAGTCGTACATTGGTAAGGGCTACCATGTAACTTATCTAATTTTTTTTTTAACAAAAAAAAGAGAACATGTCAAAGGAGAATATAAGAAATTTTGAATATATTCTCTAACATGATATAAAAATAATTTTTAACAAATCTGCATAACGCATGTTAATTATCCCTTTGATAGAGTGGATACTATCACGCGGATAATGCCACAATTTGAAGTGCAGGAATTGTAAAGCAGAGAAACGTTTCAGCCAAACCAGTCAGACACAGAGGAGCAAGTCAATAATCATCATTCTGAAAACAATAAATGATTTTTTTTTAAAAAAAATATTTTTCTTATTTTAGCCAACGAAATTTTCACTGATACTATTTATATTACAAGAGAATTTCATTGAGTTTATTGCAGTGAAGCTCGTAAAGAAATCGGTTACGAAAGGAAAACACTGTTTACAAACGTAGCGAGAAAAACTGTCACCACTCACCTGCCCAGTTCTTGCGGGGGGATCAAATCACAAAGCCTTCATCTTCCTCCTATAGAATTTATCTTCAAAAAATTGGATAGGTTTCTCTCATTGGGTCTATAAAACCAGAGAATAGCCTTAGCTATATCCACTTAATTTCCTTCATCTTCTTCTTCCGACCAAATCACAATGACCGATCACAACCAGCACCCGC
>QFDD01005970.1:0-11362 GCA_006871305.1 Vachellia collinsii | reverse complement strand
CCCAGCAGAGGTGGATACTGTCGTCATTTCTGAGGAAATTTCCAAAGTCATTGTGCTCAAGAGCCAACCAAAAAGGAGTTGATCGGTACACTCCCATTCTTCAAATTCAGGATTAGATATTGTGCAATCCTTGGCAGAAATAAACTGTGGTGGACAAGGCTTGGTGCCATTTATGAAGCCTTCAAGTTTATACCCTTTGACGATGGGTAAAACATGCGTGAGCCACAAAGAATAGTTGGTTCTGTCCAACTTGACAGAACAAGCAAGTGTGGGGAAATTAGATTTTTCTACATTTTTTTGTAGGCAGTGACGCTGAAACAGAGGTGCTTGAACCAGGTTGATCTTCGGAGGATGTGGACATGGCTATTTACCTTGTAAGCTCTGATATCAAGAGAAATTTAGAGATGATAATGAGAGGTTCTGAAACGGCTTGCATAGCCTTGTTTATTATTGATGTATTTATAGACTTACACAGCACAGTAGCACGATACAACTAATTCCACGATAATGGGATCGTGAGTGAAATAGTGGAGTGTGTGCGTTGGACCTAGTCAAGCACTACGGCGGTTGCCTAGGAGCCAAAATACAAGGCTTTCTAGTGTTGGGCCTAACTGATTTTATTGCTGTCTTAACAGTATGACATATGCACAATGATGAAAGATGCACAAACAAATGAGTTGTATAAAGCAAGGATCGAGTCTTTTTTTTTTTTTTTTTTTTTTTTGCGCCCCTTCTCTTGGCTTAGCATTCTGCACCAAACGCGATCGAAAACCCGAAATTGAACAGTTTTCTGAAAGAAAGTGAAAGACAGAGAAGAAACGAAAATATGCTCACACGTCCCCGCCGGAAGATCTCGTGCTACACAGATCGGCAATCTTCCGAAAAGTTCATCAGAGAAAGCTGGGGGCTCTGCCAACACAGCCAGATACGCCGATTGACTTCCTGTAGAGTGTAGATCCTCAAGTTTCCTTCTTTTTTTTTTTAGTTTATGAATTTGGCAGATGGGACAAGCAGCGAGAAGAAAATGCAAGGTAGGGTCATTCTCCCATGACTGTACCGCACTGTAGACAAGAAGAACAAAAAAAAAACGTTTTAGACATGTGATTGTCATGGCCAGATTTGTGACCTGTTTTACGTAACGTATGAGGGCTGACAGGGCTTCATTTCATCTATTTAATTAAAGTTTGCTGTACTGTGCGAATTGTTAAAAACAAAATATTTTTAATACTAGTTAAAGGAATGTTAAGATAACTTCTGAAAATTATACAAAAATACCGTCAAAATATATATAGAATTAATCACGACATGCAATTTTAATAATTCTAAGGAAATCTTTAAAATTTTAAAATGTTATGAAAACTATATCATTATCTCTAATTTTTATTTTTTTTAAATAAATGTCGCCGAAGCACCCCTTTCTCAACGATGGGTCATTGGAGCTCAGGTGATACGCTATATGAATCATGTTTATTACTTTAATTTTATTTTAACTATTCTCTATTTACTAATTTTTATTTCATAAATTTAAAAAAAACGTATGGATTAGCTTTTTGGAAAATATTTTTTGAAAAAAAGTGGTAACAGTGATTTTAGAAAATAGATTTTGAAAAATAACTTATGAAAAAGTTGAAAAAATAGCTTTTTAAAAAACCATGATTTCCACCTCAGATCATGATTTTGAGAGTTAAAAACTATTATGAATTTTGGTGAGACGATTGTCTAATATATTTTTGAAATCATAATTGATGTAGATCAAAACCATAATTTTAAAAGCTGATATCAAACACACACCCATCTCCAAAACTTCATTAACCAACCATGACGACGGGTTGTAAGGGTTAAATGAGTGAGGGCAATACTGACTTTTTTTTAACATTTCAAAATTCTAAATCATTACAATAATATTGATTTGCATTTATATTTTTGTGAGATTTACCTTTACGAAACTTATTTTTTGTACCATCAAAATGGAAATCCAAATAGTAGAATACACAGTTAATAATCAAAATATCCTAATAATGAGAAATACTCATGTCTACTAAATCCATTGTGTACACGGCTTTTCTCCAATCACAATGATTAATTGCCTTTTATGGTCCTTCTATTTTTTGGAATTTCTCTCTCAACCCTTTAGTTCTTTCTCTCACATCCCAACTCTTTTTGATTTATCTAGCAACACAATTTTTAAAGCAATGAAAAATAAATTAAATAGAGAGACGATTGAAGCATTTTAATTGATAAGTGTATTTACCCCCAATAATATAAGGGAGTCATATGAACTTATTTCTTAAAATAACTTGTGTTTAGTTATTGTGAAGTTTTTTTTTTCGGATGTTACATTAATCACATGTTATATTAATTCTTTTTTGGCTTTTATGTTCTCCATCTCCTTATGGCTGAAAAGGAAAACTATTCACAGTACAAATGGGAGACACTTCCTTTACTTCGAATGTTGTAGATTGAGAAGAATAAATAATAATGACAGGCAGTGGGCATTTTCTTTCGCTTTCTGTCTGACGTGGACAATTCCCAGATATTTTCGTTTTCTCCGTAACTACGGCACAGCCCTCCATTTTCTGGCTTCCCCTCCTTTGTTTCTTTCTTCCAGGAGAGATTGCCACAAACCCATTTGCTATGAGGCTTCCTCTAGCTTCGCTGTTTCCAAATCACTCTGCATTCTCCAAAATTCGCGGTATGGAAGCTGCGATCTCAGGGCTCTCTTATCCAGTTTATTCTGAATTATTAGAATTCCTTCTTTAATGATGATTCTCCTGAACCATTACTCCGTTTTGAAATGTTAATAATGCTGGGTTTCTGGTAGAGTCAAAAAAACAAAAAAAGAAGAAAAGGGAAATAAGTATTCCTAAGTAAATGAATGTAACAGTCGGCTGGGACTGGCCCATAGTTATGTGTCCATTCTCTGTGACAATTGTATCATACTATTTTGTCAGATTTTCACCTTCAAGAACTACAATTATCCCTCGAGCAACACTTGTCACTGATGTGGAGGTAATTGGTATACTTGACTGAGTCTTATTGCCTATTGATAAGCATCAGTTAACGATGTCTTGTGCATGATGATTATGAGAAGTGAAACTTTTGCTTTTGATTTGAGCTGGTATGAACAGGATGGAATTCGAGGGGAGACTGATGCCATTCCTACTCCCACAGTTATAATCGACCAAGACTCTGATGCAGATGCTACTGTGGTGGAGATAACATTTGGTGATCGTCTTGGGGCTCTTGTTGACACAGTAAGCCATCATCTTTGTACTTTTTGGAGGGAGCTGTTTTTTTCATGTTTGATAATATGCTCCAATAAAAACGTTGAGACAGAAGAAATGCATAACTTTCTGTGCATGGTATACAGATGAATGCTTTGAAGAACCTAGGCCTCAATGTGGTTAAAGCAAATGTGTTCCTGGATTCCTCTGGCAAACACAACAAGTTTTCCATAACAAAAGCGTAATTACTTCCTGTGTTTTGTCATATACGTGGTATTTTTTTATCACTTGCACTTGTGCCTATGATATGCTGTTGGATCTTTGTTTGCAGCGACACTGGTAGAAAAATGGACGAGCCAGAGTTGCTAGAGGCCATTCGCTTGACAATTATAAATAATATGATTCAGTACCATCCTGTACGCTTTTCTAAATAGTTTCCTTTACTTCAAATGAACCACGATTTGGTTTCACTGGTATGCGCCAGCGTGTTCTTTGGTTGAAATTAGTCAAATGGTTCAAACTGGTGGTCCAGGAATCAAGTGCTCAGCTAGCAATGGGAGCAGCATTTGGACTGATTCCTCCAAAAGAGCAGGTGAGATGATGGATGTTTATAATTTAGCTCGTAGTCATGAGTACAAATCGGCTATTATTTTTAAGCACATCCAGGTAAATTTTACTAGGAAGTTCTTTGGGCCAGAAGCTATATTGGCAGCTTATTCTATACTATCATGAAGAATGTGGTTGAATCCCATGATGTGCCTCTTGTTCTTTGCTATTTTATTTTTGTCAGCATTTACATAAGCGTCAAATAGTTTCATATTTCTGTAAAATATCTGTGATGCTTATTTCTGTCTGATTAGACTTTGAGGAAGTTTTGATCTTACCCAATTATTCTTCTTAATTATTAACAAGCTTCAATATAAGCAATTGTGAAGTTGATTGTACGATTTTTTTATCTTTTTTTTTTTTTGGTAATCTTGGGCCTCATACAAGTTGGTTTCTATATTTTTCTCTCATCTCAGGTTGATGTGGACATAGCAACCCATATAAGTATCTCCAATGATGGCCCAGATAGAAGGCAATGCACACCTCCTCTTCATTTGCATAAAAAACTCACAAAAACAGGTATACGCTCTGTTTTTGCTTGCTTGTTTTTTTTTTCCTTTTTAACTATAAATTTTGCAGTTTGCTTTATGTGGAGACAGCAGATCGACCAGGATTACTGGTAGATCTTGTTAAGATTATTACAGACATCAACATTGCTGTTGAATCTGGAGAATTTGACACTGAGGTAAATACAACATAGTCAAGATATAGAAGTTTGAATATTTGCTGTCGTTATTGTTGCTGCTGAAAAAAAGAATGAAGAGAATGCTCTATGAAGTCATTGATGGGAACCTTTTATTGACGATTTATTTAAAGATTTGGTTATTGGTAAAATATAATGGCATGTAGCCAACCGACACAGTGAGATAAAGCTGGTTGTTGTTGATGTTTTTTGCTGAAAATGTCCATATCATCTTAAAAGCATTCATTCTGAACATAGGGGCTCTTGGCCAAGGCAAAGTTTCATGTCAGCTACAGGGGTAAAGCAATCGTCCTGCCTCTCCAGCAGGTAACTTAGGATAACTTTCGGCAATGTTAAGAAATAAAGGATCTAAAGTTGTTTCATCTATGATTGAGATTTTCATGTGTGAACTGATTTAAACTAATCTCTGTCATCTTGCAGGTTCTTGCTAACAGTTTGAGATATTTCCTGAGACGACCATCTGCTGAGGAAGCCAGTTTTTGAGAAACTCATCTTAAAATGAAAATGTAAAATGGAATTGTAGAATGTTATATTCATTTCCTCACAATTTCTATGTATGGAATGATAGGTAGGGTGCAAAATCAAGGAAATATCACTCTGGTTGAGCAATATCTCTGTTAAGAGATTTAGATGACACAGTTCATATCAATACATGGTAATGATTCAAGTTTCTATGAGGAAAAGAACTACGCAGATTATTTTCTTGCCGGTGATAAAACAAATAATTCTACAAATAAATCAATTAATGACTTTTGATCTGAAATTGACGTTCACTCAAAAGGGCAGAAAAATAAAAATAAATAACAGTTTCTATGAGGGGGAGCTGACCTAGTCTTGAAGTATGAGCAATTTGATCGTCGTGGATGCGTGGAGTGCCTCTTCCTCTCTCCTTATTCTGCATGCAAACCCCTCCTTACTCTTCCCCTGCTCTTCAATGGTCTCTTCAATCTGTTTCGGCCACCCAAGATTCAAATTACTTCATCATTCCCTCCCTTTCACGATTTGCTTAATCCTTATAATTCACCTCCTGAATGTGAATCTGCAAGGTCGGCGCGTGATTATTCGACAAATTACCGATTCGTAAGCTGCTACTTGTTCAGTTGCAGTTCTGCTAACGCCAGCTTAAGGTTAGTGTTTGACCTCTCAGTTGTTTTATCGATTACTTTCGTTTGAGGCGTTGCGTTCAACTTGGTGAGTCAGTGAGGTTGTGATTGGAAATTGTTTAAGGTTTTAATCTCGTGTGTTTGACTGAATTGCAACGGAACCCGCCGATCCCTCCGATGAGTGCCGGCGGGCAATATGCTCTAATTTCGTACAGATACGTTATGGGATTGTACGGACCGTGGGTTGCGACAAATTAGAAAATTTTTCGCTTTCTCATATATCATAATCTGTTTCTAGTTATTTACATTTACTTAGAGCTTAATCATTTCGTTTGTTTTTATTTGATCCAAGTTCAACAGGGCGTGGCATACCCATACCCTTTGATTTGATTCATTTTCAGCGGTCTGTGGTTTCTCCGAACGAATCATGAATTGGTTTGATGGGTATGGAGAATGGACCAGAATGCTCTCTCTCTCTCTCTCTGTGTGGTTGAAGACTTGAAGTCAGCGTAATGTCACAAAATGGTGGTCCAGGAATCAAATGCTCAGCTAGCAATGGGAGCAGCCTTTGGACTAACGCCTCCAAAAGGGCACGTGATGGATGTTTACAATTTGGCTCTAGCCATGGACACAAATTGATCTTTGCTTTTTACAATATATCCAGACAAATTGCCCCTTAGCCCATTTAACTAAGAAGTTCTTTGGGCCATGAGTTATAGTTGCATTGACTTATTTATACTACTCCCTCATGTCATATTTCAAGCAATATTCTTCACATAGGACTAATCCTATATATAAGTAATAACCTTTTTTAACTTTACCCTCATTTAATTACATATTTACCTCATCTATTCTCCTGTTTATTCTCTCTCACATTCATCGTTGTAAATAAATGTGTATTTAAAGAAAAAAATTATATATATTACATATTTATTGCTTTTAACTGATTTTAACCAACAATTTATTTTGTATAATTTAAATAGTTGTTACTTATAAAACGGATCAACAGCAAGGAGTATCATGACAAATGCTGTTGAAGTCCATGATGTGTCACTAGTCCTCTGCTAACATGTTTTTGTTAGCATTTAATGTTAACAATGACATAGGCTTCAAATGGTTTCATTTTTCTGTTCCTATTATACTCAGGGGAAGTTTTGATGTTACCCAGTTATTCGTCTCAATAACAAGTATAACATACATTTGTCAAGTTGGTTGTGGGAGTATTTTCTGTAATCATGACCTCCCACAAGCTATCTTAACAATTTGTTCGCCCATTTCTGGTTGACGTGGACATAGCAGCCCATCTAAGTATTTCAAGGATAGACAGCAGATTGACCCAGATTACCGGTAGATCTCGTTAAGATTATCACAGACATCAACATTGCTGCTGAATCTGGAGAATTTGACGACGAGGTAAGTACAACATAGTCAAGATGGGAAAGTTACAAAATGCCAGAAAGAAAATAATTGCTTCATACGTTATTGAGGTTTCATGTGTGAACCGATTTAAACTAATCTCTATCATCCTGCAGGTTGTTTCTATGAGCTTAGGATATTTCCTCAGACGACCATCTACTGAGGAGCTTATTTAAACTATCTTTTACCATCCTGCAAATGTTTAACAAGTTTTATTGAAGTCTTGTGCAATATTTTCAAAAGTCACGAGGGTCAACAAAAATTGCTGGTGAAGAGGATCTGGATATGATCCAATCAAATGGCTCACTTTTTTCCAGTTTCTTGATGCACCACATGTCCTCGGCCCATGAAAATTTCCTCCAATGTGGGACTGCCTCTCTAACTGGGTCCCTTTGCCCCAGTTCAGTTACAACAGCACCACAACCACCATCATTCCTAGCCATGTTATGCACAAATGCGCACAAAGACCTCATGAGAAGCCTACTATTCTTCCCTTCCATGTGTAATCCGTACAAGAAATAGACCCCAAATGGCTTAAACACATCAGGAAAGGAAGGTAGCCTCAAACATGGCGCCCATGAATCTAATATCCTTGTCCCTGCACAGAAGGCGTGTGCTAGTGGTGACACACCCTTCACTTGTAATCTGAACACTTCCTTCGTATTCCACACACTTAACATGGCAAAATTTGGAGGAATAATGCCTGTTTTTGGATCCCACTTGGAGAGGTATCTCTTGGGGATGCCCATGAAGGTCCCAAAATTGAGCTTGTTTGACAAGATCAACTCAATATCTTCTGGGTGAAATTCTGAATTGGCAAGCAGCTGGTTATATATGGACCTGGCTAGGCATGGTGGAAGGTGAACTACAGCAATGCTCGAACTTACAGACTTGTAGTGAGCATGAACAGGTTGCACCAGCATGGTTAGAGTTCTGAACGTAGAGTACCCAAATTTTTTGGTGAACAGATTGATGGATGGTTCATTTGTACAGTCAGTTGCTATATATGCATACTTTGCCCTCTTCTGCTTGCACCACTCCTCTAGGTGTTCAACTAGTTTTGTACCAATGCCAAGTCTCCTGCGTATTTTGAAGCTATTATTTATATGTTTGTGTAATGAAGAGAGATCATAGAGGAATTGAAATGAAGAAAAGGACCATGACGATGATTGGTGCTGAAGAAAATTGTGGGCACACAAGTGAACCAAATTCACAGAAATAGGTGGGAATGGAATAAGACGTCCTGTTTAATTCCTAGTTCCTAGTTTGTTAAAGAGGCATTCCTAGTGGATACATTTGTCATACATGTGTCAATGCCGGGCTAGCAGGCTAATCACTTTTTCACTGTTCCATGATACGAGGAACATTTCCTGTCTTCTCCGTGGAATCTAATGCCCCCAACCCCACAATATTTTTTATTTTTTCCTTATTCTATGATGTCAGAGAGGAATAAGAACCAAGAAAGCACACCACATGCGGAGGGAAAAGAAGAGACTAGCAGAACAGTTTCTGAACCCAACACTTGTGAATGTCATGGTTCAAGAAAAAAGAACAAAACTGTTGTGACAGTATATTTTCTTGCTTTTCAGGATGTTTAAATCTGGAACGTGCGCACTTAACTCAACTGCCCATTAAACTTCAAGGACCAGTTCAAGAGCAGTGCCTGTCACGTTTCTTTGGATTCCCTCGGACACTTTCATCACGGAATGTGCAGTGCAGAAACAGATGGTAGAAAACTGAAGAACATATGAACGAGTGGAACCGTACCTTCTTGTTGGGGAGACCCTGAGCCCCAAAAGATAAGCCACCTTTACATAAACTGAACTCCCTCTTGCAACTTTTTTCACACATCCCCTTATCGCACCAACAACTTCTCTTTCTTCTCCATATTCTGCAACCTGCTTCAAACAAAATATAGAAGCAAGTATTAAGATTTCAATCTCAAACTATGAGAGTTCAGTTAGGATATGAATATGACTTTAAGTTCACCTCAACTTCTTATGATCCCAGAGTCTGAAATCCCATGTTGAGTTTTAGCAAGAGACCATAGGCATGAGCAACATGAGAATCAATTCTCTTGTATATTTTATTGTGCGACTCTTTCTTCTACTTAACGCTAATACTTATGTCCTTTTTAAATAAAAAAACTGGAGCTAAACCTTAGAATCAGGATTCTCTTACCAGCATGATGTGTATTGGGAAGTGACGAATACGGCATATGGGGTCACCCATGAGGTCTGTGACAAGAGATGGCTTACCCCTTTGTCCAACCTCACAAAGACTCTCCATTTTCTCTACTGCCGTCTTGTGTCTCTCTTCATCGTACTCTCTTACCACCACAGCATCATCCATTAACTTCGCTGTCTCTAATGGCGGTTTTGGCCAACTGTCAGCCGCTATCTTCAGAGACATAGTGACTCAATGATTACAAGAAACAGAGAAAGAAGGCTAATATTTATGTCCCTTGCTTCTTCTGGGTTTATGCTAGTTCAAGACATAGGATGTAAATATAAATACACACACATCTTAACACGCCCAGGAATATGCTGATGTGGCTCCTCCCCAGAATTTAGTGAAACTTTATTCTTTGGGGAAAAAAGAAAAAGAAATATCTAAAACTTCCATTCTCTTGTTTCTATTCCTTCATGATCCTATCTTTTGTGTCTGTAATGCGTGATCTAATGCATACACATGGCAATATCCAAATGATGCATTGTAGCAACTATGTACCTTTTCTTCATTTTATAAGATGATAATAGAATAAATAGATCAGACATGACTTCAATTATTGTTGACATTTGAGGCATCTGGCCTTGTTAATTTGACAGAATGAAAAGAAAATTCAAAAGGGGGAAAAGTACGAGTTAAAGGGTCCTCTCTTCACATTCACCTTCCAGAAAAAGTCAATAAGGGAATAATCATGACTAACAACAACGACAGACATAGCAGTTTAGGTACGGATTTTTCTGCATTTACAATCACTGTATTTATTCCTTCTGCCCAATGGAAAGTGTATTTATCCTTGCCGCAAAACTTAGTTGAAGACATGTTCTTAATTCTAAAAACAAATGTAAAATCTATTTTTCATATTATTTTTTCTTAAATTACCCTTATTAATACTCTCTTAACAATAATCAAGTAAAAGAGAAAGGGAGAAAATTGAGAAAGATTATTAGGGTGTTATAAAAAAGACATATCATATTAACTAATTTTTTTAATCTAATAAAATTCATTAAATAAGTCTTCCATTGAGATCCTTTTATAAGAATTCAGATTTAAAATGTTAAAATATTTTATTCACCTCAATGCATTTGTTTTGTAGGACTTATAATTGAAACAAATTGATTATTTGGATTCTCACGCTAAATATTCTTTCCCCACTCTACTCTCTTAGTTCCCCTCATTTTGAGTCAATCGTTTTTCAAGTCTCAGAATGTAAATAAGTGAAGTTCAGATGACCAACTAAACTGATCCTTCTGATCTTTGTTAAATTTTCTCATTCAACAGCTGTTAAAATTATTTCAAACGAACATATAAACAATTTAAAAGCGATTCTAATTATAAGGTACATATGTTATATATATTCTTATCCCTTCCTTTCTCATCATTATGACAATGGGGTGAAGTGGAAGAAAAAGCATAATGGGTTTCACCACGTTGCTGTTGAACTTTGTGGGAAGGTACTGTCAGAATGTTGATGATGATGATGATCAACACGTACATATACGAAGTTCCTTTCAAATTCTCATCTATCCATTCTTTTGTTTGTTTACGTTTCAAAAGAATGGTGCTAAATGTATTGAAAGCTCTAGTGTCAAATGGCTACATCCCTAGCTAGAAGCTTCACTGGATCCCAATATTTTTGTTCATAGGCTTAGTTGTTCGATTCCCAGATTGGGAATACTTTTGCTCTGCACAATGTGGTCCCAATGTCGTAAAACTTTCCTGTTTGAGAAAGGAAAATTTAACCTTAAATTTTAAAACACACAGATCTATGGTTGGAGAGCAAGTTGCCCCAAATGATGCATGCAAAAGGTAAGAAAACAAGTAGTGTTTTGTTGTCAAATACAGAGGAGAGAGATAGGCGTGGTAAAGATTCTTATTAGGCATTTGAAATGTGAGGCGAAGTATCACTGGAATGTGAAATCTGGTCAAGATTGTGTTGGAGACCCTGATTTGCCATTCTGCGAATCCATACAAAAACTTAGGCTTATTGCACAAGTTTTTCCATAATGTCATGGCCTACTCAAAGACCTGTGTGCTTCTTCCACTGGTTTCGATTATCATCAAGGATGTTAACATGGTAATGG